>JAXIVD010008813.1:5000-16695 GCA_036785275.1 Cancer borealis | reverse complement strand
CTCTCACTCTCTCTCCACCCTCTCTCTCTCTCTCTCCTCTCTCTCTCACTCGACTCACTCTCTCTCTCTCTCTCTCTCTCACTCCCTCCTACTCTCTCCTCTCTCTCTCTCGCTCTCTACTCTCTCTCTCACTCTCCGCTCTAGTGTGTGTATCCTGTTTATATTCCCTTATTTTCTTCATTTCGATATCATTTCAACAACCTTCCACCTCTTATCTTCTTGTTTTCTTTCTTTCTTTTCTTCTTCCTTCTTTTTTTTCCCCGTGTGTGCAATTCAGTTGTTTCCGATGCTAGCGTAGAGTCTGTGTTCCCGTAGGATGGTGACGGTGAAGGCTCCTTGCATCTCATGAAATAATGCTACGGAATCATACACCCACCCTCCTCCACGCCCCCCCGCCACCCCCACCATCCATACCCACCCACAATACCTCTCCACTCACGCTCCCCCCTCACCTCCAGTCTGTCTCTCTCTCTCCTCTCTTCTTTTTTTTTCTCTCCCCTCTTTTTCTCTTTCTAGTATCCTATCTTCACTTTCCTTCCAAATGTGCGTCTCTCCCTTCGACATCCCCTTCCATCTAACAATTCCTTTCCATTAACCTTCGCTCCCTTACTCTCTCCTTATCTCCCTCCTCATCTACAGCCTCCTCTCCCCTGTGTTCCTCCCAGCTCTTATCTACCATGATCCACTTTACCTCTCCTAAGCCATCCACTTCCCTTCCCACCTTCCACAAGAACCTCTGTGACCTTTTCCTCCTTGATTCAAAACCGACCTTGTGTCTTCAACTTTTTTTTTTTTATCTCCCTTGTGACGATGTGTTCTGTGTCGCCATCCAAAAGATTCTTCCTTGAGGTGTTCCCTTGTGTGTGTGTGTGTGTGTGTGTGTATGTGTGTGTGTGTGTGTGTGTGTGTGTGTGTGTGTGTGTGTGTGTGTGTGTGTGTGTGTGTGTGTGTGTGTGTGTGTGTGTGTGTGTGTGTTTGTGTGTTTGTATGTGTGTGTGTGTCTGTAGGGTGTCCATGTAATCATCACAAATGGACATGAGACATAACACACACACACACACACACACACACACACACACACACACACACACACACACACACACACACACACCACACACACACACACACACACACACACACACACACACACACACACACACACACACACACACACACACACACACTCACACACACACACACACTCATGCGATACTGACATACACTCATACATTCAAACCTCCACGACACCTGAGGCAATATCATACTCTCTCCTCCTCCTTCAGTCCACTCTCTCCTACTTTTATGGACAAGCAAAGAACCCTCACCCCCTCACCGCCTCCTTCAATATCATCACCTCCTCGGTACCCCACCATGTTTTATCCTTGCTGAACATCTCCTTTCCTTACTAGAACGCTGTCACATTCCCCTTCCTTCCCATCCTGTCTCTTCTTCTCTTTACCTACACCACATCCTCTCTAACTCCCTCATCTCTTCCATATCAATCCTCAAACCTGTCTCGATTAACTAACCTGTACCGTCAACTCTCCGGCACTCCAATCCTCCATCCCCGTCTTCGCCTTCGTCAGGTTGCTGGGAACACGTTTGTCTTTACTCCCCTCCCCCAACCACCGTAAGGGAATGGTCGAGGAAACTCCGTCCTCATCCGGGAAGCAATCACTACTGTTCTTTAAAGGCTGTTGGGGAAGAAGCCGGACCAATCAGGATGCCGTTGGAACTGTCTGCCTCCTCCGTAAACAATGAGGGGACGCTTTCACCTCCTGTCTCTGAATGGGCGGGAGGAACGTTTTATAGAGTCAGTCGTAACGCTTCCTTCACATTATAACTTGAGGACTTGTGTGTGTGTGTGTGTGTGTGTGTGTGTGTGTGTGTGTGTGTGTGTGTGTGTGTGTGTGTGTGTGTGTGTGTGTGTGTGTGTGTGTGTGTGTGTGTGTGTGTGTGTGTGTGTGTGTGTGTACACATTTATGGAGGCGTTCTGTGTGTGTAAATGCGCATCCAGATTCATAAAAACACACACACACACACACACACACACACACACACACACACACACACACACACACACACACACACACACACACACACACACACACACACACACACACACGAGTGGAACCTGGACCCTCTACTAGTACTGGCGCTGCCTCTAGCGCGGCTGGTGGAAGTGGTGGTGGAGTGATGGAAAGCGACGTGTCCGAAGGCGAAATGGCAAAGAGGAACACCAGACTACGTAGGAATAACCGTAGATAAGTACCATGATATGTTCATATTTCTATACGCATACTTTGTTATGTACTCATAATGTATCAAGAATTACAACTTCATGAATTACCATTTACCTCCTTAGATGATGATGAATTTCTTAACTTTATAACTAATGATAGCTTAAATTTTCCTTGTAATACGTTCTTTAATCCTTTTGACTTTCTAGAAGATAAATACAACAGTGACCTTGATGTGAATCACTCTTATTTATTTTCAAATTATCATAATATTCCTAAGTCAGAATATATATTCTTGGATTCCTTTTGTTCTTATACCACTATCACTAATGTTACTACATTATTAAGTATGAATATACGGTCAGTTCCAAAAAAAATTCAGTCATTTACGGACCTGATCCTAACGAACCCCGGCATTAAATGTAATATAATAGGATTTACGAAAACCAGACTTGATCACGACCTTATAAGCTTATATGAATTACCAGGATATACCTTGTTCACGCAATGTAGGAGCAGGTATGGAGGTGGTGTTGCCCTGTATGTTTCTGAAGATTACAACTGTGCCATGAATAATGAACTCTCTTATATTGATTCATTTATTGAATGTTTATCTGTTGAGCGTCACGAAAATCATAGATGTGACTTATTTATTTGTGTCTATAGACCTCCGAGAGGCAATATACATAATTTCTTGAACACTTTTAATGAAATTCTTGTTTCTGCCTACAATAGGAAATATTCCAGTATTTATGTTTTCGGTGATTTTAACGTGGATATACTAAAATTTAATGACAGCTCTATATTTGATTTCATTAACTTAATGTTTTATTTTTCTTTATTTCCCCTAATCACTAAACCTACCAGAATCACAGACACAACGGCCACATTAATTGATCACATTTGGGCATCACATATTGATTCAAATATTTCAAATTTTATCATACAAACTGATATCAGTGACCATTATCCAGTTGTCTCCCAATTTAAACATGTCTATCCAAGAAAAAGTCACCCAGTATACATTAATAAAAGATTCTTAACTCAGACAGCTTTAAACAATTTTGGTGTTGAATTTCTGCAGGTTGACTGGAACTACCTGTCAGAGATAAGTTGTTCAAATGATGCATATAACGCTTTTTATGATAAATTTAACACTCTGTTCCAAAAACATTTTCCATTAAGAAGAGTTTTGGTAAATATGAAGCAGGAAAGAAGTCCTTACATTACACCAGCCTTAAAGAAAAGTATCCGAGAAAAACACAGACTTGAGAGACTCGCATATAAATGGCCTCAAACTGTTAGAGATGCTTATAAACAATATCGTAACAAGTTAACTTCAGTCCTAAGAGCAGCTAAAAATAACTATTACAAGAACCAATTAAAAGTTAATCAAGGAAATCCTAAATCCCATTGGCAATCAATCAATTCCATACTTGGCAAAAAATCCCACTCTTCAAGTAAGCTAAACATTGAGTTAAAACCTTTTTGTCATGATATTCCTAACAAATTCAATAATCATTTTCTAAAAGCAGGTAATAATAAAATAAAGAGTGATAAAAATTACATTAAATATCTCAACAATCCCGCACCATTTTCAATGTATTTACAGCCTGTGACAGTCACTGAAATTGAAAACTATCTTCAAACTTTAAAAACTAATGCTGCAGGATATGACGATATCTCTCCCAAAATACTGAAGCATGTATCGCATCCATTATCTATTCCGCTAACTCACATTATTAATCTTTCATTGAAAACTGAAATTTTTCCTGAGAAACTTAAGAAAGCTAAAGTCATCCCAATTCACAAATCTGGCAGTAAGACAGATATTAATAATTACAGACCAATTTCGATCTTACCAGCATTTAGTAAAATATACGAGAAAGTTATTACATCACGTTTGATAAATTACTTGGAAAATAACAACTTACTCTCCGAACACCAGCATGGTTTTAGAAGTAACCATTCCACAGAGACTGCAGTTGTACAATTTACCAATACTGTTTACAATTATTTAGAGAATAAGCACCATGTAGTTGGAGTATTTATTGACCTATCAAAAGCTTTTGACTCCTTAAATCATGTTATATTACTTGACAAATTAAGACATAAGGGTATTAGGGGTGTGCCATTGAAACTTTTCAGTAATTATCTTAGTAATAGGACTCAATCAGTATTTTGTAATGAACAGTACTTCCTTTCAGATATTATAAGGGCTGGTGTACCACAAGGGTCAATCTTAGGGCCATTATTGTTTCTTGTCTACATAGATCATATAGCTAATGCTAGTTCAAAATTCAAATATATCATATATGCAGATGACACCAGTCTTTTGATATCTGATAGGGATTTGTTTAACTTGCATAAAAATTTACAAACAGAATTATAATTTATTAATTTATGGGTAGAAGCAAATAGTTTAACCATTAACACTTCCAAAACTAATTATATACTTTTTCAAAATCGTTCTTTAAACTATCAAATGCCGTCACTGTTCATGGAGGGAAATATTGTCAAAAATGTAACCCATACTAAATTCTTAGGTGTTCATATTGATAAAAATTTAAATTGGAGCTACCATATTAACGATGTATATTCTAAATTATCTAGGATGTGTGGAATACTGTATAAAATTCGCAACCATTTAACGACCGAAGCTCTCCTGTGCATCTATTATACACTGTGTTATCCTCATTTTGTATATTGTGTATCATTATGGGCAAGTACCTGACCTTCCTTCATTACTAAGGTAAAAATAGGACAAAACAAAATTTTAAGATGTATTTTTAGCTTGGGAAAATTTGAGTCCACTGCTAACATTTTCATAGAGTACAAGCTTCTTTATTTCTACTCAATTCACAAATGTTTTCTCCTTTTATTTATCGCTAAAAATCTTATAAACAATCAGGGAAATCAAATTTTCAAATTATTAGACTCAAGTTACAGCACAAGACAACAAAATGTTAATAGTGTGTGCCCGCAGTACCGCACAACTCTTTTTAAACACTGCATGTTCTATTATGGTCCTTACTTATGGAATAACCTGCCAATTGATATAAAAAGTCATCATTTAGGTAACCCAAACCAATTTAAGAAGAAATTAAAAAAACATTTCCTTACATTACAAAATGCTTAATCATATAATTCTATGTGAATGTGTTATGCAGCCAATATATACAGGTATATGTAATTGTTTGTACATATAAATATGTATTATATCTGTATGTATGTATATACATAAGTGTATGATAGCTATATAAGTGTAACCACTCCAAGCCATTTTGAAATTTTTATAAATAAGTATATCCGTCAGGGAGCTTCCGCTCGACGGATCTTGCCAATAACTCTATATTATTTTATTATGTGCTTATAAATGTATATAATGGCATTAAATAAAATTTATAACCAAATTTATTTATAACATACACACACACACACACACACACACACACACACACACACACACACACACACACACACACACACACACACACACACACACACACACAGACACACACACACACACACACACACACACACACACACACACACACACACACACACACACACACACACACACACACACACACACACACACACACACACACACACACACACACACACACACACACACACACACACACACACACACACACACACACACACACACTCCTAACTCTGCATTACCTGTCAGGTGTACAGGTGTACAGGTGTACAGGTGTACAGGTGTACAGGTGTACAGGTGTACAGGTGTACAGGTGTAAGGGCAGCACCAGCAGGGCCACACATGCACGTGTTGTCGGTGTGCCGCTTTAAACTCTGCACAAACTGAATTATTGAAGATCCGCTTGTGGCCCATTTACGACGAATGTAAATAAATAACCTCTTTTACATATTACTACACACACACACACACACACACACACACACACACACACACACACACACACACACACACACACACACACACACACACACACACACACACACACACACACACACACACACACACACACACACACACACACACACAAACACACTTCAAGATGTAATACCTGTAATCCTTTCCCTGACACAGGTGGTCCCTATCCCCACCTGCCTTCATCTAGACACATCCCACTTCCACCTGTGTTTACCTGGACTGCGAGCGAACGACACTCTGGTGGGCAGGAAACGCGAGTGCTTGTTAGGCGAGGCTCGTCCGTCAGGTGGTGCGTCAGAGGGCAAGGCGAGCGTCTGATGTAAATAAAGCCATTCATTCCCCGTCGCTCATACGTTCTCAGTTTGGTGTTGAGACTTTTTTGGAGAGTTCCCTTGGTGTGTGTCTTCCTTGGAGGGGGGAGAGGGAGGGAGGGCCGCGTTTAAAGGTGGTGAAGTGCCTTGCATTTCTCTTACACCTTTTACGCCCCTCATCGTAACGTTGCAGGGAAGGCGAGGCAGTGGAGTGCTAAATGGTAGTGGTGTTGCATCCCTTGTTACTCCCTTGCACCGTAACAATTTAATATCATGAGCTGGTGTTCCCTTCAAGCTGGCTGCCACTCCGGCCTCGCTCACACCCGCCAACCCAACCCAACCCTTGCGTCAGACGTCAAATTGTGGCAGATATTTTCTTATTTTTTTCTCTCTTGATTATCCTGCGCATGTTGAAAGGACCCAACGACGCCCTCCACATGCAAAGGAAGGAAGGAAGGAAGGATGAAACACACGGTGAAATGAATTATTCCTTGGATAAAGAAAATAAATAAGTACCTGCGCTAAACTTTTCGTCAGTCGTCAAAAGATACTTCGAATATGTTTTTAGTATTTCTTATTTCCTTGTTTGTGATCAGATGACTTAACGGAACCACCATATTAATGCTAAAAAATGAGGGAGGGTAGAAGGGAGTAGGAGGAAGGGAGGGAGAGGAATGCTGGGAAGGAAATATAGGCTAGGATTGGATGGAGGAAAGGCAAGAGACATTGTTAGTGTGAGGCTTAGCGTACAGCCTCCCTCCTCGTCCTTACTCTCATGGCGTTGCTCATTGCGTTGTGGTGGCGTATAATGTGCGGGCCAGGGAAGGCGAGCCACTCCTGGGAAATCAAGCCCTGAAAATATCCCTCTTCCTGCCATCACCATCTGTATATATATTCCTGCCTCCCTTCAACGGGTGGTAAAGTTAGTCCATTGCTACCTTATGTGGGTGTTGCTTGTCTGTATGTCAACCTGTATGTCTGTGTGTGTGTGTGTGTGTGTGTGTGTGTGTGTGTGTGTGTGTGTGTGTGTGTGTGTGTGTGTGTGTGTGTGTGTGTGTGTGTGTGTGTGTGTGTGTGTGTGTGTGTGTTGATTGGTTTGGCTTTTCTGGTTTATGCATGTCTGTATCGAAGTATTCTCTCTCTTTCTATATATTTCTTCCTTCATTTATTTCCTTCTCCCCCCCCCCCCCCCCCCTTCACCCCCGCCAGTGCTGTCCATCTCCCCGTTTTCCTTCAACTGTTATTTTCACCGTTCTTTCCAACACCAGTTATGCTCCTTCGTCTCCATGCATCACGCCCACACAAGGATATTGTCGCCCTTGTTTGTCGCTCGCCTTACTCTCCCTCCCTCACTCCCTCCAGCTTGAGTCTCGTTTGCTGGGCACTGTTCCCATCGACCTCCCGCCGCGGCAGGACGTAAAGGGAGGGTGAGGACCGTGTTCCGAGGCCTCCACGGACACAGATCACACCCAGAAATGTGCCCAACGGAGCATGAAGTGTTGCGATTTAGGTCACACGTTGTTATCCTTCTCCTCTTTCTCCTTCCCCTCCCTCCTCCTCCTCCTCCTCCTGGTGTTGTTGAAATAATTTGCTTGTGGCTGTGGTGTGCAAGTGACGGTGGATGTAAGAGAGGAGAGAAGTCTGTGCTGTGCTGTAACCCATCCACATGTGCCGTTAGAAGTGGTGCAGTCGTTCATCACTTCCAACCCTGCCTCTGCTGTAGTTATTGGTGCATCTGTGTGTGTGTGTGTGTGTGTGTGTGTGTGTGTGTGTGTGTGTGTGTGTGTGTGTGTGTGTGTGTGTGTGTGTGTGTGTGTGTGTGTGTGTGTGTGTGTGTGTGTGTGTGTGTGTGTGTGTATGTGCCTCCCCTCCTCCTCTCGCCTTGGCCTGGGAACGTTGCGCATCAAGATAACACCAAGAGAAGCTGTGAAGGAAGTGAAATGCATACCGAAGGAGGTGGAAGCCCTGGAGGATATGCCTGAGAGAGAGAGAGAGAGAGAGAGAGAGAGAGAGAGAGAGAGAGAGAGAGAGAGAGAGAGAGAGAGAGAGAGAGAGAGAGAGAGAGAGAGAGAGAGAGAGAGAGAGAGAGAGAGAGAGAGAGAGAGAGAGAGAGAGAGAGAGAGAGAGAGAAACGAAAATAGCCTGCAGGGGGTCAGCTGAGACCTTAATCCTACTCCTGCTCTTGTTGGTGCTTCTGTTGTTGTTGTTATTGTTGTTGTTGTTGTTGTTGTTGTTGTTGTTTTTGGTGGTGGTGGTGGTGGTGGTGGTGGTGGTGGTGGTGGTGGTGGTAGTGGTGGTGTTGCTTTCAAATCTGTTGGGTTGCGAGAGGCTGTAATCAGACCTGTAGACAGTGTGGAAGAGAATCAACCCTTTGATCTTGTACTGTTGAAACACTTTCCTTCCACCATTAACTTTACCTCTCTCTCTCTCTCTCTCTCTCTCTCTCTCTCTCTCTCTCTCTCTCTCTCTCTCTCTCTCTCTCTCTCTCTCTCTCTCTCTCTCTCTCTCTCTCTCTCTCTCTCTCTCTCTCTCTTTCATTTCCCTTCGTTAGCAGACCAATTTGTAACTTTTTAGAGGGAACACATACATTGGAATGAGGAGTGGGAGGGTGAGCGGGAGGAGGAGGAGGAGGAGGAGGAGGAGCAGTAACGTTCATTTGTATTGTCATTTCTCCAAAAGCTCCCAAACAACGAGGCAATCTATTCATTTCTAGCGTTACATCGGGAGTACTCTGAGGCGAAGGGACGTGTTGAGGCTGTAGCTCACATCCCAGAGGCGTGACGTTGCAGTGGACATCCTGACTTGACCCTCGACTCATAGGAACTCATACCCGCCACACCAGAACGTCCCTGTGGAGAGAAAATGAAGTCACCACCGCGACGCTCTGCCTTGACGGTCTCTTCACCCTGACAATCCAGAGTCACTGATACAACAACACAGAAGCCAGTACTGCCCGCCATCTCCCCTTCAACCCTCCCAAGGCTACAAGTGGGCGTATGGGTCCTGTAAGCCCCCTACTCGAAGCTCGCTGGGGGCGGGGAGAGGGCGTACTGATCCCCCAGCCTCGCCCAGTCCCCAGCTGGTCTTTGCTCTCTCTTTAACAACGTGAAGTGTCTAAGGGAAATAACCAGTGGTGAATAGTTAAAAAGAGCTGCGTTCAATGGGACAAACACTGCCCGTCCTGCTACACACTCTCCGTTGTGTTACGAGCTAAGAAAAAACAGTGCATGAAAAACGGAGACGCTCTTTTTTTTTTTAGTAAAGACAGGAAGTGAAGGAAAGGACATTTTAAAGCGAATGAAGAAGGAGAAAAAAATAATGGATGGAGTAGCACCTTGGAGATAGTGAAAGGAGCTAAATTTTTGAGAGAAAACGTCCTTGTGAAATAGTGAAAGGAAAGGCTAAACAATGGTAATGTGAACCAGAAAAATCACCAAGAAATCATTGAATTGCGATGAGAACAAGAAGAAAAGGAAGGTTTCTCTATCTTGCTAGTAACTTTCAAGACACTAAAGGACTCAGATGACTCACTCACTTACTCATTCACTCACTCAATCGCATACTCTCTTAATCACTCACTCTCATACTCACAGGTTCATTCTCTCGCCTGTTCGCACCTTAATTCACTCATAGACACACCCATTGCACTGTAACGACAATCAACAGAGTACGAATTGATAGAGAGAGAGAGAGAGAGAGAGAGAGAGAGAGAGAGAGAGAGAGAGAGAGAGAGAGAGAGAGAGAGAGAGAGAGAGAGAGAGAGAGAGAGAGAGAGAGAGAGAGAGAGAGAGAGAGAGAGAGAGAGAGAGAGAGAGAGAGAGAGAGAGTCGACGGATAGAAACACGAAAAAAAAATCCGGGAGACATTATAAAACGTTGAATATTATATCATTTCTAATCTTTCTAATCTTTGCTATCCCTTCACTAATCACTGTGGCTATAAAATCTGCGGCAGCTACGGTGACCTACGAATGAAGTTACATCTTTCCTGCTGTAGATGAAAAGAAAAGAAAATACTAATACTCTCCCCTGTAAGGTCTGAGGAAGGGATGACAGCGCCCTTTGATCTCAATAGGAACCAGATACACAAGAAGGGATTATAAAGAGGCAGGAGCTTCTTATAGGTCCTTATAGACACAGGACACAGGACACAGGACACAGGACACAGGACACAGGACATAAGACACAGGACACAGGACACAGGACACAGGACACAGGACACAGGACATAGGACATAGGACACAGGACACAGGACACAGGACTCAGGACACAGGACATAAGACACAGAACACAGGACACAGGACACAGGACACAGGACACAGGACATAAGACACAGGACACAGGACACAGGACACAGGACACAGGACACAGGACACAGGACACAGGACACAGGACACATGACATAGGACACAGGACACAGGACACAGGACATAGGACACAGGACACAGGACACAGGACACAGGACACAGGACATAGGACACAGGACACTGGACATAGGACACATGACACAGAACACAGGACACAGGACACAGGACACAGGACACAGGGCATAGGACACAGGACACAGGACACAGGACATAGGACACAGGACGCAGGACACAACAGGTATTAGTGTGAAGTGTAACACGCGTCTTAACTCCTTATTACTTATACCTTTACTCTCCTCCCTTATCCTTGTGCTTATTAGACTCCACATCCCTCACTTACACCCTCCTACAGACAGTCTTATCCTGATATTCTTAGCCTTGTTACATCACTGTGTTTCATTTACCAGTTCAACCTTAACTAGCCACCCTCACCCTGGCTCGATAATCCTTTCTTCTTCACCCTTTTTCCTTTGCTTCTTCCCCTCACCAATACTATCGCCACTGTCATGCTTTCACCCATATTGTCTTCACTTCACCCATTCCCATACAACCTTGACATTCTCACCCTTGGTCATCCCTTTCCCTAATCCTTACTTTTGACCCCTGCCACCCACCCTTTCTTCTTATCACTTCCACTCACCATTTCATCTTACCCCTTTTCCCTCACCCTTCTCATCTTATTCCCCTTATCTTACCCTTCACCCTATTCCTACCTTCCCCTCCCCTCACCCTCCCTTCCTGCCTCACCACAGGGGGGGTACGGGGGGCGAGTCAGCGTGGCAGCAGTGTTCACAAACATCACTAATGAGGAGACACAGCCCCGGGCGGTGAAAACTAGTCTTCCTCACTTGAT
>JAXIVD010008812.1:12500-15000 GCA_036785275.1 Cancer borealis | reverse complement strand
GGTGGGTGGGTGGGTGGGTGGATGGAAGGGATGGTAGGGGGTGGTAGTGTGGTGGATTTAAATGAAGTCTGAGGTGCAGCTGTGTTGTGTTGTGTTGTTGTTGTTGTTGTTGTTGTTGTTGTTGTTGTTGTTGAGGAATGTCAAGTTGGGAGCAAGTGAAGGACGAGTATTTAGTTGATATTTGTGTGCTGGTACTTTTCTATTCTCCATTTTATTATTCATTTTGATTGACTTTTTTTTTCAGTCATATATTTTGTTATTAATATTTTGTATTGTATATATATAACTGCGGCATTTTAAGGCATGTTTGGTGTGACTTCTATTTAATTGTATTTCTTGTATTATTGAAGGGTGATACTTTCCTTCTTTTTTTTTTCATTCTGTTTCTTTCTTTCTATCTCTCACACACACACACACACACACACACACACACACACACACACACACACACACACACACACACATACACACACAGGTTTATCCGAGTGTGTACCTTTGCCTGAGTGAAGCTTCAGAGTCTCAATGAACCTTTTCGCCGCAAAGGTTTAGATGCTTCAACTCCGAACGAAACGGTAAATTTGGCCACACTTTAGGTTTTTCAATCCACTTTCAACTTTTTTTGACCCATTATTTTATTTTGAAGTTTGAATATTTGACTGAAGTTTGGTTGCGTACAGTACCCAGGTGAGGTGGATTGATGGATTGATGGACAGGTAAATGGAAATCAATGATACCCATGTAGCCTTGGAAATGGTCTGTAAAAGCAAAAAATAAATAAAAATAAAAAAAATAAGAAAAATGCATTCATAAATTTTCTAAAAGGGCGAAAAATTGGATCCTAATTAATGGGACTAATAAGTAAAAATTTAGGAGAAAAAAAAAAAGAGAAAATATACTGCGATGAAATAATATAGTTTGGTTCATAATAGATCGAATTGATATGGCAACCGATAGATAGATAGATACAGATAGGTGAATAGATATCATTTATTTTACTATTAGTCAGTATCATGTTATTTTTCAAGCATGACCGCATTTTGTCATTTTAAAGCACTAAATGCTATTCCATTAAAGGATTGTGTTGCATTTTCAGCATAGAAATATTTTTGCAGCAGGCCAAGTGGAGATGGGGAGGGAGGCGGGGGAGGCAGGCGGGGGTTGAGGCAGGCAGGGATTGAGGGAGGGAGGGAGGGAGAGGAAAGGCTAGAGGGAGGAAGGGAGAGAGAGTTACTATAGTCTTTTTTCGCTCCATTAAAAGTTGTAACAGCTCCTCAGCGGCCCATTTTAGTTCAGATTAATAATTCCGTTATGGGAATGACGGGCCAGACTCGCATCCGTCAAGTTTACCGGATACTTTTTATTACAGAGTTCAGTTTACTCTTTTGTTCTATCATATATAATTTCGTTGCACCGCCTGGCATTTGCAGCCCAAAGTTAATTATTGGACAACCAGGGGCGACGCAGCACCCAGAATGCATTGGCAAATATTTATTCTTAGTATGAGTTTAATACTGTAGCTTAACACACACACACACACACACACACACACACACACACACACACACACACACACACACACACACACACACACACACACACATGAAACGCTGGTGTAATACAGTATAAAAGAGTGCGTGACTGTGCTAGTGAGGCTGTGAGTGAGTGTGTGAGTGTGAGTGTGAGTGTGAATGAGTGTGAGTGAGTGTAAGTGTGAGTGTGTTGAGCCTAAACTCCTTAGTGAAGTGTGTGTTCGCTCAGTACACCTCACACTACATTACAATCCACACACATCTGCTTATTCTAACAAATGTGTCGTTGGATGCTGTGTACCGCTAAGCGTGGTTATCATAGTGTATTAAAGTGGTATTATATTATAGTGATTATTATAGTGTATTAGAGTGAGTAGTGGTGTTGGGGTGGTAAGCGTGTCTGGCATCATAAAGTGGAATGTCATGTTAGGTGTGATGGCGTGGAGGTGCCAGTCTGTCTGCCTGTCTCTTTGTCTGCCTGTCTGTCTGCCTGTCTGGCTGTCTGTCTGTCAAATTGAGAAGCACAGTCTGGTGTCCCTGTTAATAAAGTTTAATTTCAAGTCTCCTTTACTGGTGTGGTGGTCCGTGTTTATTGTAATGATGTAATGTTACGTACACATCATCGCCGCTCATGTGTGTATGTGTGTATGTGTGTGTGTATGTATGTATGTATGTGTGTGTAGAATAAAACTACTGCACATCCTCCACTTTGATTACTATAGTCTCCCTCTCCTCTTCCTTCCCTTCCTTCTTCCCTCCTCCTCCTCCTCTTCCTCCTCCTCTTCCTCCTCCTCTTGTAGCTGCTTCGGTCGAGTATGACTTATTAACTCGACCATTAATTTCATGCTGGTACTCGAAGCAGCAGAGCGCGTTTGACCCTAATTACTAATACCTTGCAAGTGGCTTAGTTCTGTTCTGCCTGAGTCCTCCATTGTGCTGTTCCTGCTAGCATAAATTAAGGACATTATCAC
>JAXIVD010008812.1:0-5000 GCA_036785275.1 Cancer borealis | reverse complement strand
GGCAACGCACTAGGAGGACATGCCTGACCTCACCTTTACGTTGATACCACATTAATAATCCAGGAAGTGTAAAGTGTGTTAGCGTTGAACTGAATGTCACGCGCGACGTCTCCTAGTTTCTAATTCTGACGTAAAAGTATTGAGTTAAGAGACGCCATTAATGAACCATTTGTGGAACCAGTGAACCGTTACGTGTTGTAGAAGAGTCATTTCAATACGAACCTTTTCTCTGATTATTTTTCTTTCTTTGATGTCCGTTTATAGCCATTTCAAGCAATATTTTGGCTGGCACTTTGAACACTCTCTGGCAACCGTTCGAATGCTGTGTAATGTGTTTACCTCATGTGATTTTTTTCTTTTTTATCGTTGTATAAGTGAATCCAGCAGTTTTTATTTTTACCTGAGTTATTGTTCTTTTTCATGTTAGTTAGTTAGTTATTAATTTTACGGAAGGGAAGATGTATTACTAATGTAGTAGAGATATATAAGAAGGAAAAGACAGGAATGATAAGATTAATTAAGGATGTATTTATTGTAGTCATTATCGAATACAAGTCCGCCACACCACAACACCACACCACAACATCACAACACCACAACACAACACCACAACACCACACAACACCACAACACCACACGACACAGAACATCATAACACACCATACTACATCACACCACAATATACCATACATAACACAACACACCACAGCACGACACACACCACCACCGCCCTACACCACTATACATCACCGTCCGCTAACCCCTCACCTCATCCCTTACACACACACACACACACACACACACACACAGACACACACACACATACACACACACACACACACACACACACACACACACACACACACACACACACACACACACACACACACACACACACACACAGCACGCCACTAGTATGTAAACTGCATTCAGAACTTGTGCTCAATTTTCCCGACGCAACAGATCTGCCTCAGGACTTTCATGCACTACAGTTTGAACCACGTAAAGGACATCGTAGTTTCCCCAGCTTGTAGGAACCCGGGAAAGTGTTTGGCGTGCGTTACCATCATGTTTCAATATCTGTTAACATCCGGTTAGATTCCATTCCTAATAACGAAACATTCCTCTGGTACCGGTCGGATTCCTGTTGTTAGGTTGCTTTGGCTGGAGTGGAGCAAGGAAATGAAAGGATGATGGTGCTTATCGCGGACTTGAACGTTTGATGAAGAAGTCTGAGTAACCATCACATGTGTGGGTGTTTTCCTCTCTCTACCTCTCTTCCTTTCTCTCTCTCTCCCTCCCACTCCATTCTGCGCTACACACACACTCTCTCTCTCTCTCTCTCTCTCTCTCTCTCTCTCTCTCTCTCTCTCTCTCTCTCTCTCTCTCTCTCTCTCTCTCTCTCTCTCTCTCTCTCTCTCTCTCTCTCTCTCTCTCTCTCAAGTATTTTCACCAAGCGGCACGTGTTCATTACGCGTTCAAAGTGGGAAGCAGCGAATCGAAAGCAGAAAGAAAGAAAGAAAGAAAAAAATAATAAGGGAAAAGGCACGTGTAGGCAGGAACGAACTTCAAGCCTTTCATTAAGAGGTGAGGTGCTTACATTGCACTGTAAATTATGATATGATGCAATACCACCCACCCCACCCCCAACCCCCAACCCAACCCTAACCCCAACCCCAACCCCAACCCCCCCACAACCCCCATGACCCCCAAAACCCACCTCTCTCTCTCTCTCTCTCACTGCGTCCGATAAAGTTTAAATGCTTTCAACAGATTGGGTGTTGTTTTGAAGTGTTGTGCCCGCAGATATTTCCTTCTTTCCTTTGAAGCTGAGAGAGAGAGAGAGAGAGAGAGAGAGAGAGAGAGAGAGAGAGAGAGAGAGAGAGAGAGAGAGAGAGAGAGAGAGAGAGAGAAAGCTTGTGGGGTTTGTTAGTTTTCCAATCTCTGTGGTTGAGGGGCCGAAGGCTTCCTGTGGGGGATGCATGACTGAGGCTGTAAGGATTAGTGTCGAAGAGATCACTCAAAGGGGACCTGTGTGTGTGTGTGTGTGTGTGTGTGTGTGTGTGTGTGTGTGTGTGTGTGTGTGTGTGTGTGTGTGTGTGTGTGGTTTTTAATCCAGTTTCTGCTACGTTTAGACAGAAATAGAATAGTAATGACCGTCTGTTTTGTGAGTTACAGAGACAATTACAGAGTACATGAGATGAAATTAGGTCGGATCAGGTGTGTGAGTAAGTAAGTTCAGGTAAAAATGAGGTAAACTTTAATGAGGGAGAAGGAGGGGGAGGAGGAGGAGGAGGAGGAGGCGCAGTGTCTGAATGTAGGAGAAAAAAAAAAAAAAAAATTCATACACAGAAAATAAAGCGAAATATTTGAACAAGCTGGACACAGACACGAAAAAATCAGGAAAAAGCAGAGAGCCAAATAAATAAGAACAGGAAAATACGCGAATCGCAAATAAAAACACGTTATGCGGAAAGGCAAGTGAAATACGTTGTATATATGGAAAAAAGATGTAGACGAAAGGGAAAATTTTTGCATGAAAGGCGGAGAGAAAGCGAAAGGAAGGGAAGGAGGGATAGAGGGAAGGGATGAGAGGAGGAGAGGGGAAGGGAGAGTGAATCCCAGTAAATTGTTTTTCAAAAATTGCTCCAAGAAATTAGTGTCATTTACGTGGCCAGTTTGTGGGGCTGACTCCCGTAATTCCTTGCTCTTCAGCGCATTACCGGACTGTGGCTGGTGTCACTAACTCAGAGGGGAAGACTCATAAACTTTTGCAAATCTGTGTGATTACGGGTCTTCAGGGTGGAGGAGGAGGAGGAGGAGGAAGGAGGGAGGAGAAGGGATAAGGGAAGAAGAAGAGGAGGAGGAGAGAGAGGAGGGACAATGAAATGGGAGAGAGGAAAAGGGGATGATACAAGACATGGAAGTGTAGAAGGAAAGGAATAAAGAGAAGAGGGGAGAGGGAGGCGAGGGGAAATGAATGAGTGGCTGGAAAGAGGAGGTGGTAGTAGTAGTAGTAGTAGGGGAGGTAGAGGAAAAAGAGGCGAGGGAGAGAGAGAGAGAGAGAGAGAGAGAGAGAGAGAGAGAGAGAGAGAGATAGAAAGGGGAAAGAAAGAGAGCCAGTAGGAGGGGAAGAAAGAGAAATGAAGAAGGGGTGAGCTAGGGTAGGTAGGGAAGAGGGGAGAGCATGGAGGGAAGAAAAGAATGACCGTCTAACATAAAACGAAAACTTTAATAATCACTGATGAAAGAAAGAAGCGAATGACCACCATTTCCTGCAGATTAGGCTAATTGGCAAATCTGAACCGGATCCTTCAAATTAGACATTGTTTACCCCAATATATGACACCTGGGAACGGCTAATCACCGCTTCGAGTCAATTGTGAGGCACGGGGAGGCGAGGCGGTCCTTCCAAATTAGAGCCAGGTGCAGGGAGGGTTGATAGCAGTGGTGGCAACGGTGGTGGTGGTGGTGGTGGTAGTGATGGTGGTGGTGGTGCCTCAAATATAGGGTTTGCAGTGGTGGAGACGGCGGTTGAAATGGTGGAGGCGGTGCTGGTTGAACTAATGATTGTGGTGATGGTGGTGGTGGTGATGACTTTTATTGTGGTGGCGTTTGACTATATCATCACCAAATGTCACTCACTTTCTCTTGTTTTAATTCCTCTGTGACGGAAGTGACGAAGGGAGGTGAAGGGAAGGAAGAAAGGAGGGAAGGAAGGGAGAGTAAGGGTGGTGGTGTTAGGTGTGTGCGTTGAGGTAAGATAAGGGTGTTGACTGGGTGTAGGGAGTCCTAGGAGTCTTTGGGAGGTCCTTGTGTGGTGGTGTAGATAAGGGTGTTGCCTGGAGGGAGCGGCTGAGGGTGTGGACAATAGTGGCATTATTAGCTTGTTAGGATGGAAGACTGAAGGACGAGAAACAAGTCGAGTGTCCTGAGGATGTGTAGTACTGTGTCCGTGTGGGTGTCCTTGAACCAAAATAAACTAACCTGGTATTGAGGATCGGGTCAAGAATTTCAGGTATTTATATTAACTTTCAGGTGTGGTCAGAAAATTATTACTTTATCTAACACCTGCTTCACGTAAGGAGGTAAAGGAGACGGAGCTGAGGGCCGAGGCAATTACCCTTTTATATACATCAAGAGACGAATATGAATAGTACAGAGAGATAAGGATTCGAGTTCGTTTTATGATAGAAAGAAGATTTTTTTTGAAGATAATATATTAATCCTTTCCAGAGAGTAGCTAGCTTAGCGACGGTGAAGAGGAGTGAGAGGATGGCAGTGTGTGTGTGTGTGTGTGTGTGTGTGTGTGTGTGTGTGTGTGTGTGTGTGTGTGTGTGTGTGTGTGTGTGTGTGTGTGTGTGTGTGTGTGTGTATGATCAGTGTCACATCATATTCTCCCTTGACACACAGTACACTTAGGACAAATCACCTCACCATCAATCTTAATACACAAGAATCATGACTGTCACGTGATCCTGGGGAGTAAGAATATCCTGATGCAGATTAATGGAGTTTTTTTCTTTTTTTATATATATTTTTATTTTACTCAGGAAGGGGAATGTAGGAACGTAGTGGGAATATAAAAATGACTTTAAAGAGGAAGAAAAAATAAATGACAAACAGGAAATATAGGAACGAAAACTCTTTGGGAATATAAAAAAAAAATATTGTAGGAAAGTCAGTCTCTCCTTTGTAAACACGTGTTCTTACTTTGCACTACAGAATATGTTAGGTGGTGGTGGTGGTGGTGGTGGTGGTGGTGGTGGTGGTGGTGAGCGTCCCGGGAGGGTTTGAGAATAATGTATTATCATCTTCTCTTAAAGGTCTCATCTCCTTGTATCTTCCTCTCTTCTGGCAGTGAGAACAGAAGAGAGGAAGAGGAGGAGGAGGAAAAAGAGAGGAGGAGGAAGAGAAGAGGAGGGATATATAACTACTGGAAGGATAGAAGAAGGTATAGATAGAGAGGAAAGGATGATGAGAGGAGAGAAAAGGGATAC
>JAXIVD010008811.1:7500-15000 GCA_036785275.1 Cancer borealis | reverse complement strand
ATGACCGGCAGAGGGTGGCAGGGGACCGACCAGATCAATGTGGATGTGGTCGAATCTTTCCGTGACGGGTGTGAAAGTGCCGGGCAGAGAGTGAGTGTGTCGAGTCACCTTGGAGGCTTGACAGTTGGTGCAGGTACGAGTCCAGAGTCTGATGTCCTTGTTGATGCCCTCCCAGACGAAACGAGACGTCATCAAGTGTTGTGTAGCTCGGATACCAGGGTGAGAGAGGTCGTGGAGCTGACGGAAGACCTGGTAGCGATGTCGCTGTGGCAGGTAGGGACGGACAGCGTCTGTAGAAACGTCAGCGTAGAGAGTGACCTTGGTGCCTGGGAGCGTAAGTTTCTTCATCTTGAGCGCCGGGTTGTGCAGTAGCTTGTCCAGTTCGGCGTCGCCGGACTGGTCAGCAGCTATGATGGCGTAATCAAGAGAAGACGTTACAGCAGTAATGTTGCGAGAGAGGGCGTCTGCTGGAGCGTTGTCTGCACCTTTGATGTACCTAATATCGGTGGTGAACTGAGAAATGTAGTCCATGTGGCGGAACTGCCGTGGAGTGTAGGAATCCTTGTTTCTCAGGAAAACAGTAGTAAGTGGTTTGTGGTCGGTGTACACATGGAAGCGATGGCCTTCAATGAAGTAGCGGAAACGCTTGACAGCTTTGAAGATGGCGAGAAGTTCTCGATCGTATGCGCTGTACTTGGTTTCGGCCGTGTTGAGCTTCTGTGACAAGAAGGCAATCGGCTTCCAGGCGTTGTCGACGAGTTGCTGGAGGATGGCACCAGTCCCAGTGTCGGAGGCGTCTGTCACTATGGAAGTCTCAGCGTCAGGAGATGGGAAAGACAGCATGACTGTGTCGCTGAGGGACTTCTTAGCTGCCAGGAAAGCAGCGTCAGCGTCTGGAGTCCAATTGAGAGTGACAGACTGGCCACGCTTACAGGGCTTGACCATGGCGTAGAGTGGTTGAAGCAGGAGAGAGCAGTGTGGGATGAAGCGGTTGTAGTAATTAATCATACCCAGGAATTCTTTGAGTTTGCGCTGGGTGGACGGCTTCGGGAACTGCTTAATGGCTTCACACTTCGTATGGAGTGGAGCGATGGCTGCTGGAGTTACACTGTGGCCGAGGAAGGTGAGAGAAGTGACACCAAACTCAGACTTGTCCACATTGATCTGTACGCCATAGTCTTGTAAGCGGGTGAGGACTTGGTGAAGGTGTTGTCGGTGTGAGGCTTCATCTGGGCTCGCGATGAGTAGATCGTCGATGTACGCGAAGCAGAAGGGCAAGCCTCGAAGAACCTCGTCAATGAAACGTTGGAAGGTCTGGGCCGCATTCATAAGTCCAAAGGGCATCCTGACATACTCAAATAGACCGAAGGGCGTGATGATGGCGGCCTTTGGTATGTCGTCAGGGTGTACTGGAATTTGATGAAAGGCCTTGACGAGGTCTATGCGTGAGAAGATGGCGGAGCCAGCGAGCTGGGACGAGAACTCCTGGATGTTTGGCACGGGATATCTATCCATCTGGGTGTGAGAGTTGAGGGCACGGTAGTCTCCACAGGGCCGTATGTCGCCGTTTTTCTTGGGGACGACGTGGAGGGCTGATGACCAGTTGCTGCTGCTTGGCCGCACAATACCTTGGCGCATCAGAGACTCGAACTCGGCCTTGGCTTGTCGGTAGCGTTCTGGAGCTAAACGACGGGCCTTGGCGTGTACTGGTGGTCCTGTTGTCTCGATGTGATGCATGACGTGGTGTTTGACAGGCAAGCTGGCTGAGTAAGGCTGGGTCAGCGTAGGGAAAGACTTAAGCAGGTCAGCAAACTGGTGGTCCTTTTGGAAATGACAGCGAGGTGCGTGCTGTTACCTGGCGCTGGTTGTGCTGTGGAGGAGATGGAGGTGAGTGGGTCAACCAACTTTTGACCTTTGACATCCACCAAGAGGTTGAAGTGCCTTAGAAAGTCTGCTCCGAGGATTGCCTGCGAGACGTTCCCGACATAGAAGGTCCATTCGAAGGAACGTCGGAGGTAGAGGTTCAGTTGCAAGGTGCGCCGTGAGTAGACCGGTATCTTGGTTCCGTTAGCGGCGAAGAGATGCAAGATGGGAGGTAGGGTTCTTAGATTGGCGGTCGCGGGGATGATACTGACGTCGGCGCCGGTATCAATCAGGAACCTTATGTTAGAGCAACTGTCGTGAAGGTGGAGCAGCGCTGAGGGTTGGCGAGCAGCGCGCTGCACTAATACTCGCCCTTTTTGTTTGACGCCTTGTATGCGCATGGGGCGGCACATTTCGAGGCTCTGTCGCCGTAGTTACTGTGGTACCAGCAAAGCCCTGGGCTTCTCGAGCGGGGACGGTGCTGACGGTGCTGGCGGTGTTGAGGAGTGGGGGAGCGGGACCGTTGGCGGTCCTGGAACTGCTTCTTGAGGGAAGTGACCTCAGTCGTTAGCTGGGATACCAGCTTGGTGAGCTGAGCGAGCTGAGTGTTGTCCTGAGGAGTAGTAACTGAGGACACTGAAGAAACCTGTGGTGTAGGGATGGTTGCCATAAAGTCGTCTGCCAACTTAGCGATAGCATTAGGGTCTAGGCTGTCCTTGATGCTGAAAAGGGCGATCTGTGTAGCGGGAGGCAAACGTTGATAAAACAGCTGTTTGAACAACTCGGGGTCAAAGGTGTCGTATTTGTCTCCGAGTAGCTGCTTCATGCGACGCAGTAGGTCTGTAGGCTTCTCATCACCCAACTCATCCTTGGCGAACAGCTCTTTGAGGCGGGTGGCAATAGAAGACTGAAGTGTTGAGAGTAGAGCAGTCTTCAGGTCTTCACAAGGAGTGGTGGAGGTGGAAGCTTTTGATATGACGTCGGAAACTTGTGGAAGGACGTCAGGAGGCAGGAGGCTAGCAGCATGGGTAAACTGGGTGAGGTTATTGGAGATTTTGGATGCCTTAAATCCGCACTCCAAAACAGCGAACCACATAGACGGGTTCTGTGGGCAGAAAGGTGGTGATCTGAGTGCCACGGCTGCTGCAGTGTGAAGGTCGTCGTTGTCAGGCATGGTGAAGTCGATTGTTGAACTGAGTGGCAGCAGCGCTGGTGTGAACGGGCCGCAGTGGCTCAGGGAACGAACCAGGTAACACTATTGACACTGGTGTACAAACACGTCCCATGTAGGGCACCTTGGTGGACACTAAAGCACTGAGTGTCCGGGAAGGCACTGTAATGTAACACTGCATCACTGAGTAATGTTGTGGCATTGTAACTACGCCGGGGACTCATTGAACACAGGTGGGAGCACTATGCACTGTAGGTAAGTAATCCACGGGAGATAGAGTAATCCACAGGGCGATGAGTAATCCACAGAGCGATGAGTAATCCACAGAGCGGTGAGTAATCCACAGGGCGGTGAGTGGTGATGGTGGTGGTGTAGTTAATAACTTTAACGCCGCGAGGCGGGGGGGCAGGGATTGGACATTAATTTGCACTGAGGGTGCAAAGGGGTGTGTTGAAGACACAAGGCCACTCTGTGGGCTTGCTGAGAGCACTGGGGCCGAGCAGAAATGCTCATGGGGCCATACCAATGACGTAGAGAGGGCGTCAAAGGTGGTAGGGGCCGCGCAAAGGGCGCTTGAGGCCGTTGGAGACGCAGAAAAGGCGTCTAGGGAGGCATGGGCCGCGCTTAACGCGCATAGGCCGTGCCATAGACGCAGTGACGGCGTCTGAAATGGCACAGAAGGTGCCAGGGTGGGTGGGAGGGGATAACCTCATAAGTGGCAAATTACACAGAAGTGTAATTTTCTCCTGACCTTAGGCTCAATCCTGCGAACACCATAGAGGAGGCAGGGCTTTTTGCCAAAAGGAGTGATCTAGCGAATAAGTCTAATGACTCAGGCCATCACACTGGGAGAAATGTGCTCTTTTATAGCACAGGCTATATGCCACTTACAACCATAGCTAGTCACTCTGGGTCACCAATTGAAAGAGCTGATGCTCAGGAGTGCTGTGTAGCTAGTTGGTTGACTGGAGAGAGAAACTCGACTCCAGTTGAGGTTATTTATTATCAAAAAATATAGTATCAATAAACAAAATATAAATTTTAACAATAAATATATAAATGGTTTATGCGCCCTGTCCGAGGACAGAGCGTGACAAGTTGATGTTGACGGGCTGGTCTGCAGCGCAACAAAATGCATAAACATAAAAGCAAAAGAAAAACATAAATAAAGAAACATAATGAGTACATTGAAATAAAGAAAATAATGAAAACTATGAAAATAAAAGGTTTATAATAGTTATAGCTACTCGACCTTAAGAGAACGGGGGTACCACACGTACCACACGTCTTTTAAGGAGAGACCGCTACACCCATTTATTTACCAATCCGTTTGGAAGGATGAACAGCTAGGTGAGCCGTGCGCCGCTTGCCTTCGTCCGGGATCGAACTCAAGCCAGCGGATTCGTAGTCAGACGTGCTAACCACTGTACCACTGAGGCGTATTATGTGTATATATATATATATATATATATATATATATATATATATATATATATATATATATATATATATATATATCTCAATAGTGAAAGAAAAGTCAGATGAGTTTGCGATTAGAATCCAGAACAAGTAAAAAGGAGTACAAAAGAAGAACAGACAACAGCAGTCCCTCGTAACCTACGTTTTGATAAATTGAATAATTTCAGCTCATTTAGTTGGATAATTTTAGTAATTTTTCTTTTTATTCACTCCAGGTTATTAATATCTTTCTTTATAAAATGCTAAGCAAAACTGAATATAATAGTCTATATGAGGGATCGTCGTTAGATAATGTAAGGATAACTTTTTCAAATTTTTACTCAAAAGTTCTTCTGATTAAGCCGACCAGTTTGTTAGCTGTTTTAACAAAGTCTGAACAATGTTTACTTGGTTTAAGGTAATTTTTAATACTTACCCTTAAGTCGTTTTCATGGCTAAGGCTCGGATCACTTCATTGTATATTTCGTGTATTGATTATTGTTTCCTATTTGCAATATTTTACGTTTATCATCATTAAATCTAATTTCCACTTTTTTGATCAATTAACTAAGATGTCGAGGTTAGATTGTAATTGTAATTTTTTGGTGGTTGTAATTACTCTACCAGTGAATTTCGTATTTGCCGACAATATATCGTCGGCAAATTTTGATATCTTACCGGTGAAACCTTCATCGATATCATTGACATTAATTAGAAAAATAATGGGGCAAATTACGAAGCCCTGTACCACACCGTTTATAACGTCTCACCAGTTAGATGATTTACCGTTTATGATAATGCGTAGTTTTATCTCGGAAAGCCAGTCTTCAAGCTACTTAAGAATTTTACCAGCTATACCATGTGACACTTTTATTTTTAATTCGTTCATGGGATACTTTGTCAAATGCTTTTTGTAAGTCAAGATAAATTATATCTACCGTTTTTGTCTCGTCATAAATGTTGAATACATCGTTATAAAAGTCAAGAAAAATCGTTAAGCAAGAGCGTTTGTTACGAAAGCCATGTTGAGTATTATCAATCATAATATTTTCATCTAGGAAATTGACTAGTTTATCCCGTATTATAGTTTCCATTAACTCACCAATTATAGATGTGAGGCCGATTGACCTGTAATTAACCGGTAGTGTTGTATCTCCCTTCGTAACATTTTCCAATTTCCAAATGTCGGCTACTCCTCCAGAATTTAAGGATTGATTGAATACTACTGCAAGAGTTTGCTGATTTGACACTTTGATGCAATGAAAAAGGACCAAGAGTTTTGTTTACTTTAATTTTATCAAAGGCTTTAATTACTGCTTCTTCAGTAAAGTCACAATCACTCAAAGGCATTAAGTTTGGTTGATGTATCTTACGTAAACACGATTGAAATATGGAAAACATAGTAAAAGCAATGAGCAGAAACAAGGTAAGAGGTACAAATGGCTTATCGACTGACCAACTCAAGGAAGCAGGCAATTTTGTACTAGACAAACTCTCAGTACTTTTTACCAAATGCTTGTAAATCCGTTCTGTTCCGTATCAAGTTCTTGGTTGCTATGATAATACTAATTCACAAAAAAGGAGACATTGAATACCTAAAAAATAACTAGTGTCCAGTAAGTCAACTGTCTGTAGTATAAAAATTTTGTACAATGAATTGAGAGGGGGAGGGGGGAGAGAGAGCGAGAGAGAGAGAGAGAGAGAGAGAGCGAGAGCGAGAGCGAGAGCGAGAGCGAGAGCGAGAGTGAGAGAGAGAGAGGAAGAAAGAGAAAGAGAGAGAGAGAGAGAGAGAGAGAGAGAGAGAGAGAGAGAGAGAGAGAGAGAGAGAGAGAGAGAGAGAGAGAGAGAGAGAGAGAGAGAGAGAGAGAGAGAGAGAGAGAGAGAGAGAGAGAGAGAGAGAGAGAGAGAGAGAGAGAGAGAGAGTTCAAATTCAAATTCAAATTCATTTATTTCCACTGGGTAGTGGTTATTACACAACATAGATTTATAGACAGATGTCTACACGTCGTACAAAAAAAGAAATAAAACATGAACATTGTGCTAAAACAATAATAAAATATATTTAAAATGCTATCCTATAAAAAGACATACATATAAAAGTTACATACAAAAGATAAAATATTAAATGAATAGAGTTAAAATTACAACCTTACCCAAGTCAACGATAAGACCGTAAAACAAACATTTAAAAAGTAAGTTGTTACAAATAATAAGAATCAATAGTCTTTTAAAATATGTTTCATAAACCTGGTTTTAAAGCTTGAGAGCGTGTTTGCGTTGGTAACATGTTCAGGCAAAAAATTCCACAATTTAGGTCCATTAATAGAGAAAGCCCTTGCACCAGAGTTAGTCCTTGCTCTTGGCACAACCAGATGGTTTCGTTGTCTTGTAGTTCTTCTGGTTGTGCTCTGGATAGAGGGAAAATAGTGCAGCCAGTAAGGATATATCTTATTCAATGATTTATATACAGCAACGCTAATTTCCAGAAAATGTTTTTGTTTTATTTTTAGCCATTTAAGTTCTTTATAAGCCGGGGAAACGTGGTCATATTTTTGCATGCCACTTACAGAAACTCTGGCTGCAAAGTTTTGTAGTTTTTGAACTTTGTGTATTAAGGTAGTGTTCGTTGTGCCCCATATCCTTATACAATAATTTAAAAGACTAAGAACAAGAGACTGTACAATAGTGGTCCTCGTACTTTTAGATAAAAACATACATACCCGGCTTATATAAATTAGCATCCCCATGACTTTTTTTGTAAGTTCACTGATGTGTCTATCAAATAACATATATTGGTCCATATGTAATCCTAAATTTTTGACATGGGTGCTTGGGTGTATATTGGTGCCGTCAAAGTTTACCACAGTATCTTCAGGCAAATGTGCTAATAATTGTCTGCTGCCAACAAAAATGCACTGAGTTTTAGTAGGGTTTATCAGTAATCCATTTTTTAAGAAATATTGCTTAACATTATGAGGGGTAATTTCTGTATTGTGAATTATATTCTG
>JAXIVD010008811.1:0-2500 GCA_036785275.1 Cancer borealis | reverse complement strand
ATTGTATTTACTCTCATGACTTATCTGAGGAATCAAAAGGCAAGAATTGTATGGAATAAGCAAAATGGTAATTATCACTATATCAATTCGGGTGTACGACAAGGAGGAATTCTGTCTCCGATTCTTTTTAAATTATATGTTGATGATGTAATTAAAGCCATTTCAAGTATGAATGTTGGATGCCGATTGGGTACACTGAGAATGAATATAATTGCATATGCTGATGGTATTGTAATTTTGTCGGACAATCGCAGTAATCTAGAATGCTTATTGGAAATGTTTGAGAACAAAGTACAAGCCATAAGATTGAGTATTAATGCTTCGAAGACAAAATGCATTATTTTCCACAGAAAGGCTAAATCTGCAGGAAGTGATGCTATCAGTTTTATAAGACAGTTCGAAATAGTAAATTGCCAAAAATATTTAGGCTATTGGGTGACCCATAATTTTTGTGATAAAATAGATGTTGAAATTAGGCTAAATACATTTTATAGTAAGTTTAATTCTGTGTACAGAAAATTCAAAGGTCTTAATACTGATACGATGCTGTACTTGTTTAAGGCTTGTTGTGTACCTGATTATGGGTTACAGCTGTGGGACAATGAAACTGTCTTTTCTAGTCATATTTTTAAAACATTTGAAACTGCATATGCAAAGGCCATGAAAAGGATCATAAGATGTTCTGTTCATGCCAGTAACCATGATGTAGCTAATCAGTGCAATTTACTTTTATTAAAACACCATACAGCTTTAATCCAAACTAGATATTTTAAGTCTGTTTTTAGAAAGAATTCTGCCATATTTACTCTCAATAAGAATTTATTTTTAAATGGACATTGTTTTAGATCATTTTTAAAGTTTTTAAAAATGACATATCAAATAGATGTTTTAGATTATACTATTGATATTATTTTAGCAAGAATTTTTTGGGTGCAAATTCATGAGCCTACTAGAGGATCATATATATGTGTTTAGACTTAGACATAGTTAGACTGATTTTTAGGCTATAATATGTAATATACATCTTGCTGTATATTATGAAATAAAGATTGATTGATTGATTGATTGATTGACTACTACTACTACTACTATTACTACTACTACTACTACTACTACTACTACTACTACTACTACTACTACTACCACCACCATGACTACTACTACTATTACAATTATTACCGCCACCATAACTGGATAACTGGGATCTTTTTCACTAACAATTACCTTTCCCAACATGCATCTTTCTTTCTTCCTCTGAAATTTCAACATCTTCCAAACAGGAGACTCATACCGTCACCAACACTCATTCCTTTCACTTTTGGAACTGCACGTTTGTTTTACTTCCTAAGGAGCTGCTGGGTAAGTGAGATTTTTTTTCTCTCTCAGTTTGTTCCCCTCACGTCTCCTCTTTAAGAGAAGAACTCTAAAAACGTAAACAATAAAGAAAAGTAAGGAGGACGAGGAGGAGGAGGATGATGATGATGAGGAGGATGAGGAGGAGGAAAAGAAGTAGAATGTGGCCGAGAAGGATGAAGAGGAGGAGGAGGAGGAGGAGGAGGATGAAGGGGAAAAGGGGGATAAAGAGGAGGAGGGAGATGAGGAGGAGAAGGAGGTGTATTAGAAGGAAGAAACAATTATTACCGTGTCAGTTACAGTGTTTGCAAAAATTATTATTATTATTATTATTATTATTATTGGCATTAATGTTATTATTATTATTATCATTAATAATAATATAATATAATAGTAATAATAATAATAATAATAATAATAATAATAATAATAATAATAATAATGATAATAATAATAGCTATTATTACTATTCCAATTATTATTATTATTATTATTATTATTACTATTAATAATATCATAGTTATTATTATTATTATAATTATCATTATCATTATTAATATTACCAGTATCATTAATATCATTACTAATGTTATTATTGTTATTATCATTATTGTCGTTATTATTATTATTTTCATATAATTATTATGATTATCATTGTTATTATTATTAGTTTTATTGTTATTGTTATCATTATTATTAGTATTATTTTATCATTATTCCATTAATATTATTATTATTATTATTATTATTATTATTATTATTATTATTATTATTATTATTATTAATATTATTATTATTATTATTATTACTATCATTATTATTATAATCATATTATTATTATTATAATTTTTATAATTTTTATTATTATTATTGTTATTATTCTTGTTGTTATTGCCATTACTATTTTTCCATAATTATTAAGGTACTACTAATAATAGCATTGATAGTAATAGTGGAAATAACAATGGCCAATAAAGACTAGCGATCGAGCCAGGCACGGGCGGCCAGCAAAGGCTGACTGTGTTGGACGCTGTAATTACTAGCACGCGCCTACGACATTACCCGCCCAGAGCTAGTCGGCCACTTTCGCCCGCGAGGTATTTGTAATTTGGCGACGATAACAGTCTGGATCTCCGGGCCTTAATAG
>JAXIVD010008810.1:0-15000 GCA_036785275.1 Cancer borealis | reverse complement strand
AGCAGGTAAAGGTGGAGCTGCAGGTGTGGCCAGGTATATGGGAAAAAAAGGAAAGAAGATCATTCCGTGTAAGGTGCAGGTGTGGTGGGTGTGTAGGGGGACAGGTGGGGGGGGGAGCGGACATCTGGCTGCGTGGGGGCAGGGTTGGCAGGGACGGTCATGTATAGCAACAGTATGAGTGCTGGGCGTCCCCCCTCCTGGGTCACTCAGGTCTAGGCGGAGGGGGGAGGGGGGAGGGTAGGTGGGCGGGACTGTGAGTGGTCAGGTTTTTGGCCAGGTAGTGGGGGCGGCGGGCGGCGGGCGTCGGGCGGGGCGGGGCAGCAGGAGCACTAACAGGCCGTGTGTTGCAGGGGTCGGCGGCGGCAGAGGCAGCACAAGCTGAAGTTCCACCACCAGGCGCTACCTCCCGAGTACCTGGACCACTACGAGGCGTCTCTACGGCAGGAGCAGCGCGCTGCGGCGGCGGCGGCGGCAGCGGCGGCGGCCTCCCCCCCCGCCCCGCGACCCCCGCGCGAGGCTCTGGACCCCAACCCCCCGGTTGCTGGAGCTGGATTGCAGGGTGGAGTGCCGCGGCAGGGGAGGGGCGGGCGCGGGCGAGGGCGCGGGCGGGGTCAGCGTGCCCCGCGGCCCATCACCATCCACGAGGCGGGCGGGGCGGCCACAGAGGCTCTGCTGCGGGAACTGCTTCTGACCCGCCCACACCTGCAGCAGGCGGCGCTCACCCAGGCCGCCCTCGCCCGCGCCCAGTCTGTGCCCTCCATCATGCTGGCCACGCCGCCTCGTGGCCGCCGTGCCACCAGCCCCGCCCTACCTGCCCACGACCAGCAGCTGCCCTACATGGGCGAGATGCAGCTGGACGAGCGGCCTCGACGCGGCAGGAAGCCCAAGAAAGCCGACATCACGCACCTTATCTCCAAAAACTACGGCGTGGCGGGCCTTCCCGGGTCTGGGGCGTTGCATGAGGCTGCGCTGCAACAGCTGCACCAGCAGCTGCAGTTTCACCAGCAGCAGCAGCAGCACCAACAACACCAGCAGCAGCAGCCACAACAACCACAACACTACCACTACCACTACCCGCCGACGCAGCAGCTGCCTGACCGTCAGAGGGGTAACGATGAAGAGGGTGCCGCCGGAGTGCCTCAGGAGGGCCTTACTCGGTCCCGCAGCTACTCGTCGCTGCTGCACACAGCTCTCACGGCGGCGGAGGCCGGGGACCAGAGCGAACCCCTCAACCTGTGTGTGCGAGACGACCCAGGACTCAAGTGTGACCCCGAGCACCCCGCGCAGGGCCACCACCACACGCCGCCCGTCAAGCTGGAGCCTGACGAGGACCCCTCGGCAGGGGAGGCCACGTGGGCGGGGGGCGGGCGTGCGGGCGGGCCCTACTGGCTGCAGGACTACCGCCTCAAGACGGAGGACGGGCTCAGTTCAGGCCAGTCCACGCCCTCCCTCTGCTCCCAGTCCTCCCACTTGCCCTCCCTCTCACCCCCTGCCTTCCCCCATATGTCCCCGCCGCCCAACTTCCCCTTGATGGGGTGCCCCCAATCTCCGCCATGCCCCTCCCCGCTGCCCACCTCTCCCGCCCACCATCACCGAAACGTGCACGCCCTCCTCAAGGAGTCGCTGCAACAACGGTTGGACGAGGCAGCCAGGGAGCGGCTCTCCCCGCAGGGGGGCGTAGCGAGGGCGCGAGGGGGCGAGGGGCGGGGGGCGCGGGCTGCCGGGCACGGGGCGAGAAGAAAACGGTCAGCGCTGTTCATCCCCCCCGCGGACCCCAACACTGAGGTCAGCATCTGCAAGTTCAAGTTCACAGGCGGCCCCAACCCCGTGCTTGAGGAGAAGAAAATGGTGAGTGTCGGAGCGGGGGGTCGCCTGAGGTATTGCGGGGCGGGGGGCGGGGCTGGCGGGGGACGGGACCTGCGACTCTCGGGGAAACTCATCGAAAACATCACCAAGTGTGAGAAAGACGTGAAGAAGATCCGTCTCGAGAGTGACACCGAGGACACGTGCAGCCTGTCAGGCCTGGGCAGCACCGCCACCTCCCCCGTGCACACCCTGGAACGTGGAACAATGCCTCCCGCACAGGAGGAGTCCCCAAAGCGAAAACGACGCTCCAAAAAGTCTTCGGTGCGGGAAAAGTTAGAACAGACTCTGCGGGAGCGGGGACTGCTCATCCAGACTCAGCAGGTGGAGTCTGCTGAAGGTGCCACTTACTGTAAGTTCCGTCAGTTGCGCAAGTTCACCCGCTACCTCTTCCGGAGCTGGAAGGACTACCTACCGGGCCAGCTGCAAGAGGGCGGCGGCGGGCCCCTGGAGGGCTATTCTGACACCCGTCCCCCGCCCTTCCCTTCACATATGGTGCGGCAGCCGCCTTCCCCTGACCACCGCTGACCCTCCCACCCTCCAGGGCATTGGCAGCCAGCAGCGAGGAGGCGATGGTAGCCCGCCGCCTAAAGGTCCTGCTGCAGAAAGTACAAGAGTCCGCCGGGGCGCGCCGCGCCTCTGCGAGGTGGCCCGCGTGACCCCTGCCCACAACCCACATCGCTGGGTGTCCGGGGGTCTGGAGGTCCGGGCGGGGCGAGCACTCAAGTCGTCTTTCATAACACAAACTGGAGAAGCCATTCTAAAACGACTAATACTTTTTCTTAGGAAGGTCCTAATGTAAACTGTCGTCCTCTTAACCAGTCCAAAGCTTTAACGATCATTGGCATTACAAACCTGTTCCCAAGCTGTTCACGTTGACATCGGTTTTGTTGCCCTTTGTAAACGAAAACGTTTCGTTTTACATTTCTACATTTCCTTTCCCATTGGAGGACTCTCAGTTGTAGTATTTCTAATAATAACGTCTCAGGTACAAAGTGTGTCGGGGCGCGGCGCGGAGCGGGGCAGGATGGGGCGAGGCGAGGCGAGGCGAGGCTGTCTCCGTGGCATCGTGAGCACCAGCACGGGGGAGGATCCCTTGCGTTACTGCCACACCAAGTTGTCACATTCTGGATTGAGACGCAGAGCCGCAGCCTTGATGCAAGCTGTGTCTGTGTCCGGTGCTGCGTGGCAGTGTGTGTGTGTGTGTGTGTGTGTGTGTGTGTGTGTGTGTGTGTGTGTGTGTGTGTGTGTGTGTGTGTGTGTGTCTGTGTGTGTGTGTGTGTGTGTGTGTGTGTGTGTGTGTGTGTGTGTGTGTGTGTGTGTGTGTCTGTGTGTGTGTGTGTGTGTGTGTGTGTGTATGTGTGTGTGTGTGTCTGTGTGTGTGTGTGTGTGTGTGTGTGTGTGTGTGTGTGTGTAGGTGGGTGGTGTTGGACAGTGATTCTCCATTAACACTGCCGCTCAGGGGGAGGAGGAGGGTGCCAGGCAGATAAGAAAAATAGAAGAAATCACATGCAGTGGGCCATGCAGTTTGCTTACAACAACTCCTGCATCGTGTGTTGAGCCACAAATACACCACACACATCAACACACACCACACACACCAACACACCAACACACTAACACACATCAACACACACCACACACATCACCACCACCGCCACACACATCACCACCACCGCCACACACAGCGGGGTGCCACTCGTCTCAAACCTGCTGGAAAAAAAGAAAATGAAAAATACAAAATACAAAATGCTGTGATTCTCGCCAGTGTTCAGTTTATATGGTCACTCACGGCTGACCCTCGTGGTTCAGGCGGGCTGGCTCCTCGACCTGACCCCTGCAGTGACCTGACCTGACCCCACGCAGACACTTGATGCTCCTTTGTCGGTCATGGTGCGTGTCATGTTTTTTTTTTTTTTTTATACCGTTTATGCACATCCCTTGGTTCTTATGACTGTTTTTTTTTTTTTCCAGTGTTTTCTTTATTTTCTTTTATTTTTGTTTGTAGAGAAAAAAAGTGACACCTGATTTTTGTTTTGTTTCCAACCTCATTTTGACGTGTGGTGTTGTGTAGCTAGCAGGGTACACTAGTATTTTATTTGAGTTATCCCCTCTCCCCTCCTCCTTCCCTCCACCCCCCACCCCCCGCGTGTGCGTGTGCGTGCGTGCGTGCGTGAAAATGTGTTGATCACATAATACGTACGTGTAAAAAAAAGAAGAAAAAACAAGTTATATTTACTGTTAAATTATCAGTGTTTACAGAAATTTACGTCGAGTTTCGTGAAGTGTTGTGAATTTTTCCGAGTTTCACGTAGCGAGGAAGTCTTTTATCCACTATTTTTGTATGTATATATACTTAGAGAGAGAGAGAGAGAGAGAGAGAGAGAGAGAGAGAGAGAGAGAGAGAGAGAGAGAGAGAGAGAGAGAGAGAGAGAGAGAGAGAGGAAAGAAGACATTCTTATCTGTTTTACCAAAGGAATGTTAACTAAAGAAAAAACAACGAAACAATAATAATAACAATAGTATCCAGAGTGGCATTTATCGAGAAACAGAAGGAAAAAAAAGAAGAAGAAAACCTAAAGCAGTGTTGAGGCGACGACGGTGCAAAGTGAGTCGAAAGAAAACGGAGATAAACAAAACAAAACACAAAACAAGGGAGCATCGGGACAAGAGATTCACCTGATGCTTTGTGGGCGGAGACAAAAACGCATCAGCATCGCACACGCCCAGACCAGCACCCTGCCGCGCCTCCACACACACCAAGACCTTGTGTGTATCTACCCTCTGTGTATATGTATATTCTTCCTCCTTAATGCCTGTATAAAAAACGAAATAGGACTAATATATTTAGCCGAGAGGAAAACAGTAATCCAGGAGTGGTGACGGTCAGGTAGGTGTGTGTGTGTGTGTGTGTGTGTGTGTGTGTGTGTGTGTGTGTGTGTGTGTGTGTGTGTGTGTGTAGGATACCAGAGGGGAGTGTACGTTTGTGTGCGTGGTAAGATGGTGGTTAGGTTAGGTGTGGGTTTATGTGGCAAGGAGAGTGATGGGGAGGTGTGTGTGTGTGTGTGTGTGTGTGTGTGTGTGTGTGTGTGTGTGAAGGGGCTGAGGCTAGAGTATGGTTCCTCTAAGAGTCCAGGTGGTACTTGCAGTTATTCCCCTTTTTTTCCCTTTCCTTTATTTCCCTCTAAACTAGACAGATTTTTTTTATGGGAGTAAAGAAAAAAAATGTTGATATACTCTATTTTCCAGTTTCTTATTTACTTTTACTCCTTATTATTGTTATTATTATTGTTATCATTATTGTTGTTATTATTATTATTATTATTATCATTATTATTATTATTATCAAACAGTTTCTCGCCTGGATTCTCGTAACCAGTTGTCGAGTCAAATGAAAGTCTATGTTCACTAAGATACACATGTGAGAAGGCGCCTGATTGGTTGGCTTCTTGGTAGCAGTGTTGTGATTGGCTGATTCGTGTGTCAATTCTCTCAGGTTTATTCCAGCCAATGAGGTTTAGTCTTCCATGTTATCATCTCAGCCAATCAGCTTTGTTCTGCTTATATTGAGAGCCAATCAGAAGGTAGAGGAAAGCCACGCCCTCTTCTGGTTAAGAGGGTGAAATGAGGCTTACTAGAGTGTGTTAGATCGTGTTATCATTATTATTATTATTACTATTATTATTATTATTATTATTATTATTATTATTATTATTATTATTATTATTATTATTATTATTATTATTATTATTATTTCTCTATCTATCTATTTATCAAGTTATCTATCTATATCACCTGGCACTTAACACCTTTCTCTTCAAGGTCACCAGCCCCTTTGAGCAGCAAGGTGGCAGCTCTAGTCTAGTTAGGGAGAAAGAGCTTTATGATAGGATAGTTGAAGGATGAGTCTCCCCTGTGTCTCCCTCTGGACTGTTATCCTCCCCACCCACATACCACCCACGCCCCCACCCATCCCCACCCACCCTCCTTACCACTCACAGCCCCCTCACCCCCCACCGTCGCCCCCTGCCTGACCCCGAAAGCCCCCTACACATATGTGATGTTTCCAGAGTTTCGACAAAAAAATATAGTATGTTCGTGATTTTTTTAGTTTTTTTTTTTTATCTATTGTAAATTTTTTTTCTTCAGGATTTATTATGTGTTGCAGTTGTACCTGGCAGCGTCTCTTTTTTTTTTTTTTTCTTTCTTTTTTTCTTTGACCCGTCTGCCCCACAAACTACTTGTTGACCATCAGATAAAATAAAAAAAATTAATGACTAAGTGTGTTTTTTTTTCTCGCGTTATCATTCTCTCTCTCTCTCTCTCTCTCTCTCTCTCTCTCTCTCTCTCTCTCTCTCTCTCTCTCTCTCTCTCTCTGTCTCTCTGTCTCTCTGTCTCTCTCTCTCTCTCTCTCTCTCTCTCTCTCTCTCTCTCTCTCTCTCTCTCTCTCTCTGTGTCTCTGTGTCTCTGTGTCTCTGTCTGTCTCTGTCTGTCTCTGTCTGTCTCTGTCTCTGTCTCTGTCTCTGTCTCTGTCTCTGTCTCTCTCTCTCTCTCTCTCTCTCTCTCTCTCTCTCTCTCTCTCTCTCTCTCTCTCAAATCCTATCATCTCCCCATTATAAGTGTCAGCAAGGTTCTGTAAGTATGGTAACAGAGTGTCTGTGAAGAAACACCCGGGACAGTCAACTCCATTATCGTCCCTCTCCGCTCCGCTCCGTCCAACAGACTCTTCCTCACCCCGGGATGGTTCATCTCTATCAATCAAAGCACAAAACCAAACTGGCATCAACAAACCAATGCTAATACTATCTATACTAGCATACTTAATTTTCTGCACTCATAATAACCAAAATAAATAGTGAAAGCCTAATAAAATAAAGTTATCTATTGAAAGGTAAACAAACCGAGTAGAAGTTAGTCTGTTTTTGACGGGAGGACAGGAGGAGTAAACAAACAAGATGAGACTCGCAGATTTGTTGATAGTGCTTCCAGGGATGTTGTGTTTGTGCAGCTGCATGACCTGTGATGAGCAGGCAGACACCTCACCCTGGACTGGCAAAGCTGCAGGGACCAGAAGGACGACACAGCGGACTATAAAGTAAGTGTGGAGGCGAGTCTGTTCTTCACCCTGTCTCATGCTTAACTTTGTGGAGCTGAAGCGCGGGAAGAAAGATATACTTCTCTCTCAATACACTTCAATTTAAGGAAAAAAATGTGCTACTTGATTACATTTAAGATAGAAAAGGTTACGAATATTTTTTTTAGGTTACGAATATTTAGTTTATATTGTGTTTTGTGTTTCACTTAATTTTTTTTTTTATCTCAGACAAGACCATTTATACATGTTACGAAATCATTGTCACCATTATTATAGCTGACCAAGAATGTAGGTTGTAATTACTTGGGAAATGTAGTTAGTTTTATATAGTTATATTGTTGTTGAGGGAATCTGTGATGTTAGGCTGTGACACGTGAGAATAAACCGTCTAATAAGTCTTCGGTTACAGGTTAAGTAATATGATTGTAGTTTCTTTTCCCACAAAGAAGCCTATTAAGATTTTAGCAAGGCATCAAAAACTCCTGTCCAATTTATAAGAATTGAAAACATCACTGACATCATGAAACAAGGTTAAGGTTTGTTTATTCAAGTAGGTTTCAGTTTTACGCTAATCCGAGGTGTAGCTAATCTAAACATCCTAATATTTACGTAGGCTACTTCAAGGGCATTTAGTTTTGGTTTTACCTCATCTACTTCAACATGTGTAGCAGCAGTTACCTGTAGGTAGTAAATAAATATAAACCATGATACTGATCAGTGCTTGAAAGTTTTCTGAACCGTGTGCATCTTACAGTTCAGCAAGAGGCTACTTACAGTTCAGCAAGAGGCTAAGAGTGGCTGGGGCCGAGGAGAGCCGTGCTGCAAGAGGTGCGACCGCTGGTGTCTTGGAAAGCGGAGAGAACCTAACTTTACTACCAGGTGGGTTTGTGTAGGTGGGAGGGAGATAATTGATGGAGAGACTAGGTGGAAGCCTATTTGCGGAGCAGTTGTGAGAATAAATTCTGGAACTTTTAGTCCAATTAGTATTCTCGATCTACCATCCATATCAGACACTTAAGTTCTCCAATATAACTTTATTTAGAGTATAAAGTATAATTTCTCTATCAGTCTTCCAAGTATACAAGTATTCTTAGATCACACTGCACCGCGGACTCAGTCTTGGCGGGAGGAAGACTTATGTTTAATTATGAAACTTTGTTTAAAAGATTATGGTGCTATGTACCGTTGGAAGTTTATGCTCAAGTACTCCAAGGAAGAAAATACGCTAACTGGACACATTACTTTTATTTCATTAGGAGTACACTGTGGTTACGCAATTGTAGTTGAGGTTAGAAGTGTTAGGGTGGTAGTGGCCGTGGTCGGGACGCAGTGAAATACTAGTAGTAATGGTGAGTGTCCAGGTGGGCGGGGATGGAGATTGGGTCTCCGGTGGTGGCGGGAGAGGGAGAAACTAGGATTTGGGGATCAGAGCACAGTGTTGGGTCACCCAGAGCTGGAAAAGAAACATTTAAAAATCGGAAAATGTTAAATAGTCTAGAATCAAGACAGCAAATCGGCAGAACTCTAAAGTTTAATTTACGTGGAATCCGTTGCAGGAACTGGAATTGCCTCCCAACGATAGTCACGTAGTTAACCAAGATGTCTTGGAAGAGTTCAGCCATCGTAGTGCCGTTAGACGTATTGAGGTCCCGTTGAGCAGCGAAACACAGGTCTGCGACACACGAGGCTGGGGAAGGGGATGAAAGATAAGCTTCAAAGTGTATCTAAATAGAAACTAGAATACCAGCTTCATATGAAATTCATACAGAGTGATTAAGTCAATCATAGTAAGTCTGTATATGCTTTGTAAAACCAAACTAAGAACTTACAAACATAAAATTGCAGAATTGGTTCCTCTGCGATTTGAGCCGCCAAGACACTCTCGCAAGTCATTCTGTAGTCCTCGAGTACGGCGGGAAGGGCGAAGCATTTGTTACCCTGTAGGAAGTAATGAAACAAGGGTAACTATAATAATGAAACTAGGGTAATTACAAAACATACTCGTAATTTGCATGAAGGATGGGTACAAAAAGTAGCAGCTTCTACATGCAATGCATGTATACTTACTCCAGTGCCATTGCAGACCGATACGGAAGACTCCTCCATACACCTTGGCAAGGTCTGAGAGTCAGCCTGAAAAATTGAATTTGGTTAAGGGAGTTTTTATAAAAGCTACCGAAACTTAAGAATGGAAATTATAAAAGCAACAATCCTTGCCAACTGTCCCTAGTGCTTACCCTCCAAGTCTCTGGATATTGTAGTGGGTAGACCTCGAGGGGCATAGTCTGTCCAGCAGGTGTGGTGAAGTCGTCAGAGCTGTCGTAGTTGAAGGTGCCACACAGACCAGTTAGGGAGCCAGAGAGGGAGCGGGGAGCCAAGATGTCGAGGGTGAGTGGACAATATCGCAGCTGTGGAGGCAAGGAGCAGTGTGGGAGATTGGAATTTCGATTTTGGATGGAATTTCGATTTTGGACAGTCAGATTTAGTTATGCATGTAATTAATAGTCTCACCACGAGGTTGGAGGAGCCGAGAAGGATGAGGCACTGGTCTCCACGGTAGGCAAGGACAGTGTTATTCCCTACTGAGGATTTGATGAAGTTCATGCCATCTACCGGGATGGAAACAACTTCCCCGTTCACGTCAACCTGGAACTAGACAGACAAGATAATTCAGTTAGACAAGAGATTAGACAAAGAGGGTAATGGTTAGAATTTAAGAGTTAAATGTAAGATCAGTTCTAAACTGGTAAAAGTCACCTCTGATGCAGATTCCTGCGTGATATTTATGACAGTGTACGGGTCGTTACGGAAGGTAGTGTGAGAGAAGGCTGTAGCACATTGCCCAAAGCGGTCCATCTCAGTGAAGATACCGGCGTCCAAGCCTCCCATAGAGTCAGACATTTGGACCAAAGTGTAGTTACAGGTTCCGTGCCAGTCAAAGCGGTGAGAATCGAAGGTAACGAAGTGGCTGTAAGAGTATAACTGGCACTGTCCACCTGAATACGAAAAGAATATTAATTTCGTGCAACACCAATGGAAAGTCTAGATATTAATTTCGTGCAACACCAATGGAAAGTCTAGATTATACTGAACGTAATCATTGAACTACTTACAGCATTCTGGTATGGTTCTTTGGGGGATCCACGTGCTGTTTTGACACATTACAGACATACAATGTGGAGTTCGGTATCCTTCAGGAACCAAGAGGTTATCGAAACCAATGCAGCCTGTAGGTGGTGAAACAAGGTTTAATTATAACCCATTTGAAATAACTGCATGAATTATTTGAAAGGGATTCACATTACTTCGTACCACAAAGTACTTACAACCCGTATCCATTGCCATGCCCATCATTTCCTCTACAAGAGCGCCGTCACGACACACCACCGTAACACATTTCTCAGGCATAACCATCGCCACCTCGCAGTCTTGTAACATCCGATCACCAAATGCACACGGTTGGCGAGGCTCCCCATCGATACCTATGGGAAAAACAGTTTTAAAACCTTAGAATTAGGAATAATGGAATAGCAAATATTTAAAAGCCTTAAATTGGATACTCGAAACAAATTACTTAAAACTATTAAAACCTTAGAATTAGGAATAATGGAATAGCAAATATTTAAAAGCCTTAAATTGGATACTCGAAACAAATTACTTAAAACTTAACTCTTAACCAGGAACTCACTTCTGCAATCCACAGCTAAAGCCATAGACAGGAGGAGAACAACCAATACCTTCATTACGCTCTCCATCTTGAAAAAACCTTAAAAACAAATAAAAAAACACACATAAGAAAATATAGAAGCCAACCACTATGTTTTACCAACTTTAGATATAAATAAAAATACTAGAAACTGTATTACTTCAAAGCCTCTTCCTCTCAAACACTGTTCTGACATACCTGTTCTTCCTCGACCACAGCGAAGTGTGTACTGCCTTCACCACCTGCACCTTGCCACCACCTAACCTCGGTCTCGCCTCTCACTGGCTAACTAACCTTCCTTCCTTCCCACCGCTCAGCCAATCACACACACACACACACACACACACACACACACACACACACACACACACACACAGACACACAGACACACACACACACACACACACACACACACATACACACAGACACACACACACACACACACACACACACACACACACACACACACACACACACACACACACACACACCCTAGCTCACTGGTTTGACTATAATTATTCATTTATTTATTGATTTTCCACCACGTGCTTCATTTTAGGATTCATGAAGCATCGAAACTTGAACGACACAACACACTACATAGGTTCATAACGATTGAATTATGTTGTTTTGTTACCAGAGTTTTCTTCTTCGTCATGTGTTGACTTTTAGTAATACAGTGTTGCGTGTGTTGTAGTGGTGTTGGTGTCTTCGTTGCATTAGTGTTGTGTGTGTGTGTGTGTGTGTGTGTGTGTGTGTGTGTGTGTGTGTGTGTGTGTGTGTGTGTGTGTGTGTGTGTGTCGTGATTTTAGTTGTTGTTTTATAGTGCCATTAAATACCTCCCGTTAAGTATGTTTTAAAAGTGACTTTCATTCCAAAACTGCTGCAAGGAAGAAACGAACCACACTGCAACACGGATGTAAAGTAACCCTAACCTTCCATAGATAGATAGATAGATAGATAGATGGATAGATAGATAGAAAAAAAACACCTTCCGTAAAACTAGATAAATATATAGATTGGTAGGTAAATAGGTAGTTAGATAGATAGTTCAATAGATAGATAGATGAATATAGAGAAAAAATTATATTTCATTACTTCAAATCGATACTTGATCATATTTTTTCTTACATTCGATTTTCTTAATTATTTTACTGGACTTTTTTCTTTCTCTATCTATCTATCTACATTATAATTGATTGCTTTTCTAATAACCTTAATAACTGCAGTAGCATCTAGGAATTCGATCTTAATTAATTATTCTTGCGTTTTAGAAGAGTTGGAAAAGGGAAGAAAATAATGGTACTGGGAAAAAATAATATACATATACGTAATTCAAAGTTGTTTTTGGGTTTTGTTCTGTCATTTGTTTAACTTGCTTTTGTTTTATAATGTAATTTGTTTTCTTTTCTTCTTTTCTTCCTATTTTTGTTTTCTTCTTTTTCTTTTAGTTTCTTCCGTTTAAAAGTTATGTCTCGTATCTTATCGTGTTTATTGAATTGAAAATATAAAAAAATGTTATAAGAAAGACTAATAATATTGCGTAGATAATTAGTTTTGTGTTACGATGCTAATTGGTTTGCTATAATTACGTCATTAGGGTTAGTTAATTATAGTTTAGGATAATTAAGTAGTTACGTGGTTATGTATTATTGCCATTATTACTATTATCATTATTATTGCTATTATTATTATTACTATTATTATCATTACTATTATTATTACTATTATTATTATTATTATCATCATTATTATTATTATCATTATCATCATTATTACTCTTATTATTTAACAGGCAGGCGAAAGAAAACTTGAGTATAATGAGGTGATTATGTATTTCCCAACTACTTTCCATAATCTTCATTACATCCTTGTTTCCTTTCCTTTCCATATCCAACTTCATAAAACGACTCAACATCATTATTATTATTATCATTATTATTATTTTTACTACTACTACTTTCTGAATCACGTAACTGGAGGTGTTTGTTACATTTGCTATCCTTGTATCTTGCATCTAGTACCTTGCAATTCTATCCTCCCTCAGTGTAGAATCGCGCCACGTTATCCCTCGGCGGATGAGAACCAGCAAACATAGAGGATCGATATCACTTTGCTAATGGTGGTTCGCCTGTCAGCCTGGAGAGAGGACAAACACAACCGCCGGCAAACCTCTCACTAGCCTTCCTCTGCCTCACTCCTGCAGAAAACGTGACGCAGAAGTGAGTCTGATCCTCGTAGGGAGACTTAGGTATCATGTAGACAGAGGCAGTGAGTGAGGGAGTTAAGTTTAAAGGTGAAATCATGTGTTTAATGACTTAACTATGTGATGATCGTTAGTGTGCTGAAAGTGGTGTGAGAGTGACAACTGAGAGTGATTGTGGAAGGTGTCAGTCAGTCCTCTCTTGTCATTTCTCGAAGATGGCAAACTACGCCTCTTCAAAAATCCTACGTATGCTGGTGGCTTGGATGCAGTTATTGGGTTGTTTCGTGTACTCCTGGCCATCCTCGCCCCATCCTAGCCCCAGCCCCAACACCAGTCCCAGACCCAGACCCAGCATCAGCCCCATCCTCTGTGTCTGGGCTGTAGTGTTGAAGCTGAGTCTGCTGGCGTGGCTGTGTTTCGAGATATTTATTGAAGTGAGTCACCATAACTTCGTCTGCATCGGGGAGATCGCGCACGTCGTCGCCGTCCTGCTTGACCTGACTGCGCTCGCCCTCCTGCCTGCCCTGCTGACCGTGAGGAGCAGACTCATGTGCAGGATGATGTTAGGACTCGGGGACATCCCACACCCGCATGGACTTAACCGCATGTCCAGAATATCACAAGTCATGCACGTAATTTTGAGCCTCATAGCGTTTGGGTTAATTTCTTGGACCTACGTGTACAGTGACATGCTGAATGCTTTCTGGAAACCTATCTTCGCCTTGCTCAATATGTTCGTGGTGGCGCGTGTCATTGTTATCGTCATATTCTTCAGGCTTCTGTTCCACTCACTGGCTGGGGAGATACTTCACGAGACTCAACAACTGGCTGACCGCTCCGATCCGCTCCACCGTGACTCTGGAAGCTTAACTCACCACAATACTGACGACCACACCCACGACGACCACCACAAACACGAGGACGGAGGATGCCATCGTGTTTACGAGTACCTGTGTAGTTCCAAAACGAAGCTAGAAGGTGTTAAGTGTTCGCCTAACGAGGACATGGAACGGGACACACCTGAGGACACCTGGATGAAGACACAACACCTGAGCGAGGGTCATCCTTCGTCAGGTGCTGAAGGAAATGATACACTGCTGGCACTTAAACACCTGGAGGAGAAGATTTATGTGGTGAGTGCGTTGAAAGGGGAAGAGGAAGGGGAAGGGGAAGGGGAAGGTGAGGAACAGGAGACGTGAAGGAAACAGTTAAAGGTTCATAAAATATAGTTGTGAGGACTTTTCTTCTTCTTCTTCATCTTCATCTTCATCTCCTTCGGGTAATGATGTAATCCATGGTGTGTCCTACAGGTGGAAGGTCTGCTGCAAGAGGCGTCTGCAGTGTTCTCTGAGGCGATGGTCGTGTTCTTCGTGTGCTTCACCGTGTCGGCCATCACGGGCACCTTCCTTATCTACATCGAAGGATGGAAGGCGAGGGACATGATCATATACGTGATTATGTGTTACTTGTACATAGTGCGTCTCTGTCATATTGGTCACGTGTTTAGCGATAAGGTAGGTACTAGTGTGTGTGTGTGTGTGTGTGTGTGTGTGTGTGTGTGTGTGTGTGTGTGTGTGTGTGTGTGTGTGTGTGTGTGTGTGTGTGTTTTCAGTAACTTATTATATATTTTAGATTTTAGATTTTATAGCAAAGTATAAACTATTACCTGGTTCTAATGCCACCCTGCCGCCTCGTTTCTCCTCATCCCTCCCCCCCTAAATCTTTTCACTGATCCCAGATAGGCAATACCGTCCTGCTTTACTTCACTTTCGTTTCTGGTTTCTTCTTCTTCTTCTTCAATAATGATCTAAAAAAAAAGTTTGACATGGTGTTCCTAAAGGTAGTGTTTAGATCCTCTTTTCTTTCTCTCTCTTTCAGATGTTGGAAGCGATTCGTTTTTTGCGACGCGTCAGTTCCCGAAGCGATGACGAGCGAGTGAAAGCCAGTGTGAGTATCTTGTTTAGAGAGAGAGAGAGAGGGATAGAGATAGAGAGAGAGAGAGAGAGAGAGAGAGAGAGAGAAGAGAGAGAGAGAGAGAGAGAGAGAGAGAGAGATAGAGATAGAGATAGAGAGAGAGAGAGAGTAAAGATAATTCTCCTTGATCGATATGTTAAAAATAGGATCTTTAAT
>JAXIVD010008809.1:0-16704 GCA_036785275.1 Cancer borealis | reverse complement strand
CGGAGCCACTTACAATATTACGATACCCAGAAGGGAAGTTGACGGTGATGTCAATACCGTGGACGAAGTAGACTTTCCCAGGCGACAGGTTGTACTCGTAGTTCTCGTAGTAAATCCACCTGAAGATAATAAACAAATGACGGTGATGATTGCGTAACTTTTAGTGTGTGTGTGTGTGTGTGTGTGTGTGTGTGTGTGTGTGTGTGTGTGTGTGTGTGTGTGTGTGTGTGTGTGTGTGTGTGTGTGTGTGTGTGTGTGTGTGTGTATGTGTGTGTGTGTGTGTGTGTGTGTGTGTGTGTGTGTGTGTGTGTGTGTGTGTGTGTGTGTGTGTGTGTGTGTGTGTGTGTGTACATACATGCCAGTTTGATGTACGCTGGAGATGACATTGTCGAAGTTGTAGGAGTTCAGGTCGGGAGAATAGTTGTCGAAGTAGATGTAGTAACCATTTAAGTCAAGGCCTGTGTAACACTGGGTATGGGAAGGCCCCGCGCTCGCACCTGAGGATACAAAATTATTCTGTAACCTTAATTAAAGACATATAGATAAATTGTTTCACTTTTTCAAAAATACATAAATTGACCAGAGCTTCTTGTTTGTGTGTTTTCCATGAATGAAGTGTTATTTATTACAGTAAGTTAAGTTTAAGAAATTTGCAACGTACTGAGGGTAATATATTTAGGATTTATTAATTGATCACGTAATGGAAAAGGTGGAGCAGCCGTGTAAAGTAAAGGGAAGGGATAACGGGAGGAAAGACCGCTTGATATAACTCCAAAAAATATATGGGAAACTCTAAAGATGGAAATGAATCAACTAAACGATAAATTTGGTGACTTATGAAAGGTGTATGGATGATGTGTTGCCTTGATTGAATGAGTGGATAATGATGACGAGTGGATTGTTTGTTTAAGTTATCATTTCTAAGTGACCTTTTTTATATAAACGTACAAACAATTAAGGAAAAAGTACAATGAGTTATGAATGACGTAGTTTCAGCTTAACAACCATTTTTTATTCTTTTTACCAATCTATTAATTTTTTTTTTTTTTTCCGTTAAAATGTATCATGTCTCATATATAACATAATCGTCGACCTCCCGTACAGCTTATATGCATCCTGTTCCTTCATCTCCGTCTACGTTATGACAAGAACACGTGTCCAGGATTACCATACACACTAGACTAATGGTTCCTCAAATACATACCGATCACGAGGAGGGAAATGACAAGGAGTGATTTCATGGTGTCGTCTTCAAGCTGACTGTTGGCTGGGAGAGCATGTGTCCCCTTGATATACTTTGGACGAGGTGGAAGAAGGTGCTGATAACATTAGGTGCATGAAAAAAAGGTGTACATATGGTATTTTAATGTAATCTTTAACTAAACATGAACCTCAAATATCTGAAAGTCATTGTCTTTCATTTTTTTCTTTTTCTTCTTCTCCCTCCTTTTGAGAAATGTTTGTACAGTACGTCATGCGAACCTCCTTTAAGACTCTCATGATTTTTATTGTATTTATGGTATCGTTTATGTCCCAGCAACATTGCGTTTTTTTATTCGTTTGTGTTATCAGACGTTCTCCAGCTGACATTGGTGCATGCATACATAAAAAAGCTGTACTCTCTCCGTCTTTTCAAAAATCTCTCAAGGTTTTATTCATGAATGTCTAAATCAAACTGGAGGTGGTCTGCTTCTGAACGTCAGAAGTCACAGAATGTCGTGGCCATGTTAGTGCATATAATTTCTGGCACAACGACCAATGTAGTTGTGGAAAATAAAGTAAAACAACATTGAACAAGCACATATTTGAATTTATTCGTTTCGACCTCTCAGTGCCTTTGACATTAACATATTTCTTGGAATCCACCTTCGGAACACTCGACGCCTCCCCCTCGTTAAGCTGCTTCTCGTTTCGGCACAACTACCTCACGTCACACATTAGTTGACAAATATCTTCACATACCGGAAGTGACTGGAAGTTATAACTTAAATGGTTTGTTTTACGGCAAGGACAAGGCAAGTGAACCTACGAGTATGGACTTATTGTCACGTTTCAATGTAGGTTCTGAAGTGTAACTGTGACCTTTGCCACTAAGATTTAACAAGGGAAAAAATTTTAGCCAAAACAATTTGTATGTAACTTTAAAGGAACCTATACTTGGGATCACGATGAAACCAATCACCTATGTAACATCGCATCCATATTCTAAAATACTATTGTAATTTTACATACAAAATTACAAAGAATATTTTTCTCTCTCTTTCTTTTTCTTTTTTCTCTCTGGCTGCTTGCCACACACATATCCAGGAAGGGCAATCTTCACACCCGAACCTGTCGTAATGAGCCAGCTGCTGCTGCTGCTGCTGCTGCTGCTGCTGCTGCTGTTCTTCACTGGGAACTAAACAGGTGTTTCTCTCTACCCAGTGTTGTTAGGGAGGGTCGACGCCCTGATATGCTGCGAGGTTCAACCAGGCATATAGTTAAATTATACTCCACGTTGATATGTTTCTTCACAGTACAAACTCAAGAAACTCCTGTCTAATGATTGACTTTCTCTTACATTTCACGTTGCCTCGACACAAGACTGAGGAGCATCAAGTGAGTTCAGGAAGCATTAAACAATAGTTACTTAATTTTAAATTTTCTTAAGGAATCATTATTTAATGAAGAGGAAGAAGGAGGAGGACGAGAGAAAGTAGAAGAAGAGGATGAAAAATACAAGAAGAATATAAGTTTCCTGTTTTCTTCTTCTTATTTTCTTCGCCTTCTCCTTCTTCTTCCTCTCATCCTCGTCCTCCTTCCACTTCATTACAGTCATAGTGTATGGTGTACAATTATCTAAAGATTCTTACAGCGTACAAATACACACATAATGACCGCATGTGTTTGAACGCTTCCTCATTATGGAACTTTGCGTAAAACACTAGTGTCCTCAGGCGAATTAAGGGCCATCCATAAGGGCAAATTAAGGGGAATAATGAAGGGCACAAGAACAAGTGATCTCCAAAATCCTGATGTCCTGAACCCTGACTCACCTCCCTCTACGTGAACGCATGAACACGTGGCACTTTCTTCATTATTCGTAATTACATCAATTAAACTTTACAGATGCAACACTTCTAGATTCAGTATATGTGAGTGCGGTTTTTTTTCTTTTTTTGTGTGTGTGCCCTAAACTCAATTTTTTTGGGGTGCTATTGCATTCATTGGGTCGTACTGTTAAAAAAAATCCGAATACTGTAAAAAGAAAGATGCAGATATAACCTATATTATACAAGAGATTTGTGATACTTCTGGTAACGGTGATTGTGTTTCCGCTGCACCTGTTTAGCGTGATGGTGATCTATGTAATTACGGAAAATAAATTAAATCCGTAACTCGTTCACAATACTTTATAGCTCTTCGCACCGTACCTTTCTTAAGAACCCATATCACATTTTCAGCGAAGCAACTCGAGTGCACGGGAGACTGTGAGGTTCCCATCGTATCTTATCTCCAGCGTGGTATTGGTGTGACCTGCCACAGCCTTCCCATAGCCCATCCCATGACGCATCTACATCGCGCGACAACCCTTAAACAAAACTTTTTTTTAAATGCTTCAGGATTTCTTCATTTTACAGGAGTCTAATTGCAAGAAAAGAAAAATCAGGTTAATATCCTTGAACATGCTGTATACACATAGTAGTTCGATGGCCGCTCCGCCTAAAGAGGAAAAACAAAATATATTGTAATATGATAGGGTATTTCCGTGTTTTTAATCAGCGGAGAGTTTCCGGTTCGTAAACATTACTCAATGGTAAGCAGCAGCAATAGTTATTATCATTATCATTGTTATTAGTGTAATTATTATTGTTATTATTATTATCATTATCATCAAAACCCCTGTCTTGTAGGGTCTGGCAGGGTCAGCAGGCCTGGTCGCACATCAGCGGTCACGTTGGAAGAGTAATGTCATCGTATTCCCTGCGTGTCGTGGAAGATGACTAATAGGGACAGAACGAGGGGTTTGGAAAGCCTTTCCTCCGTATGTTTTTCCTATAATGAGTTTAATAGCAAAGTTTATCTTACGAAATGTCAGAAGTATCAAGTTGCAGCAGTCCCACCCCTCTGCAGGTCGTTTTGAGATACACAGTACGTGCTTTGTAAGACTCTCGCGGCACGTACGACACACGATGCTGCTTGTTAATAGAAGTTGGAAATAAGTTGACGTGTCCACATATATTTTGAGCTAAAAAAAAAAATTCCATTATGGACAAATAATTGATTTCAAAATTTCAAAAGACAAGGAATACAGTCTCGTCGCACCTTTGTATAATTCTCCCACGACATTCAGTAATGACCTCATCTGTTGTACGTAGACGATGTGGGTATCTGTAAAGGCATGATGACAACCATTTAAAGTTCTTGGTTTAGGGTTTTAAAGTTACCATTGTCAGTGTACTAATGAATATGTGTGATTGGGATTATTTCGCAAACTTCATATCAAACATTTGTTATTCCATCTTCTATAACGCACCTTGGTCAATATATCGTGGGTGAACACTTTGTATGATTACGCGAGTCATTTTGCTTATCTAAATGACATAATTCATGATACTTTACTGCTCACAATATTTGATCGTATGGAAGTGAATATATTATCAACCAATGAAATCTGGTGAAGATGCTCCATAATTCATGCACAAAGGATAAAATAATTACAAGGAAATGATTTATATATGATTGAGGAAATATTAACTTCATCATATTATATTCAGAATGAAAAAAATATTCGTTTTCGCTTCAGCATCTTCAATTTGAGTTATCTTTCAAAACCATTGCTATACAGTATGGTTCACGTTAATACAAACAACATCTGGGGTGAAACATTGACCTACAAACTCTGGTGTGAATATTAAAAAAGCAACATGAAACAAAATGCACTTATGAGTCTAGTCTTTGTGACACTTTTATTCTCTTGGGTACTGTAGCGGAAAATTAATTAATTAATGACTGAATGAATTAGTGTGTGTGTGTGTAATGGTAACAGCAACAATAATAATAATAATAATATTAATAATAATAATAATAATAATAATAATAATAATAATAATAATAATAATATTAATAATAATAATTATTATTATAATGATTATAATAATAATAATAATAATAATAATAATAATAATAATAATAATGATAATAATAATAATAATAATAATAATAATGATAATAATGATAATAACATGGTAAGCAATATGAAATAATAGTAGACTAATAATGGGAAAAAGTATGTACAAAGTTATACTTAAATGGTCACTTATGATAAGTTGATGATTTTGATCATCGTTGGCACAGCGTGTGTGCGTGTGTGTGTGTGTGTGTGTGTGTGTGTGTGTGTGTGTGTGTGTGTGTGTGTGTGTGTGTGTGTGTGTGTGTGTGTGTGTGTGTGTGTGTGTGTGTGTGTGTGTGTGTGTGTGTGTGTGTGTGTGTGTGTGTGTGTGTGTGTGTGTGTGTGTGTGTGTGTGTGTGTGTGTGTGTGTGTGTGTGTGTGTGTGTGTGTGTGTGTGTGTGCGCGTGTGTGCAATAACTACGGCGAAATGCACAGAATTTAATAAGGGAAAGGTTACAGTTGCCACCATGCACGACGCTGTCAACAAAATGAAAGGAATTAAGATGCTGTGAATGAACTGAAAGTCACACAAAACACAACAGAGGCAAGGACCGTCCTTACAGAAACCAGTGACTAAACACCAATTATCTAGAATGGAATATGATAACACTATTAATTCACACTTTCCAGCCAGCTACCTGCATCCCCTTTTTTCCTGTCCGTGTATATTAATGGAAACAAGCTCCCTTCAATCTCAGTCAGGCCGAGGACAACACCATGAAGTCACTCCTTGTCATCACCCTCATCGTGTTCGGTATGTATGCTGCGTCACTATGGTTGTGGACAGTAGGACAACACTGTATAATTGTTGCTATTGATTAATGTTTGATGTTAACAGTTTCATGCTGACTGCTCTTCTGAACTTGCTAACTGCATGTCTCCCCCCCCTCCCGCGGCCTCGCTGCACAAGACTTTCTACTTCTTCTCATCCTTATTCTGTCCATCTACCTAATGCAAGAGTTAACCAGTATCTTCACTCTTTCATCCCTTACACTGGTAAACTCTGGAACTCTCTTCCTTTGTCTGTTTTTCCACCTGCCTATGACTTAAACTTTTTTCAAAAGAGGAGTGTCAAGACACCTTTCATACTAATTTGAACTGCCCCCCCATTTTTTATTTATTTAACTCTCTTCTTTACAGGGTCTGGCGACAAGCGGGATTTTTTTATTACTTGTTTTTTTCCCCTTAGCCAGTACCCTTTTAATGTAAAAAAAAAATTAAATAAAAAAAAGGGGAAGGACTAGATTAAGAACACATGCTGCATATTTGTGGAAAGCCTAAAAAAAAAGTTGACAACAGAGGCTGCTGAGTTAAGATTTATCTCTTTATAGATTCATTTAGTTTTTAGTTTATTTTGCATATGATTTTCAAAAATGCATTCTGAAAACTATCATCCCACACACCTGCATCTATGAAAGTTTGATTTATTTTTTCTTTCTTTTAAACTTTCAATAACATTCATCGTGAGTGTTCATGCTCACACCCAAATCAGTAAACCTTGCATACGTCACTAAATCATCTTATAGTAGTTGACTTGCTCGGTTATTGAATTATATCTCACATATTCTAGGAGTTGTCTGGGATGGGTTCTATTTTCAACCCGTTCTTCCTCTCTCCTTTTGCATGAGAATAGGTAGCTTTACGTTAACTAAGTGCGTTACCTGCACACGGAAGTGATCTAACCTAACCTAACCTAATCTAAACCTACGCTAAATAACGGGTAAGAGACAATCTATCTTAGCCTCCATAAAGCCTATTGGCGCCAATGGTTTGTGATGTAAAAAAAAAAAGTTATGGTATATTGTTATGCACAACAAAGTATATATGACAACAAATGCATAGAAAACTTATGAACATACAACCCTCATCCCTTAACAAATCTAAAACATAATGGAAATCATCTGCATATACTGAAGAATAATTTTATTTCCTCAGTGACACGCACGAATGCTTATATTGAGAAAACTTCACTCTACACACAATATGATCAAATGGGCGACTGCCTAAACCTGACTGACAGTGTACCAGACCTTCACGCCTTGGGCTTCGGCGACAGGGTGATGAGCATGCAGCAAACTGGCATGTACGTACGTCAATGTGAGAAAGGGAAGACGGGTTTGGAGCACAACTCCCCCCCCCCCCCCCAAACCACACACACATACATCCCTCCGCCCCCCCCAAAAAAAAAACGTCTCAAGTCATGTGTTTTTCAATTGCAGTTGGCTTTACTACGAGCAAGTGAACTATAACCAAATAGAAGGAAGTATTTACATCGGGTATGGATTGGAAACCAAAACAAATCTTCCCGAGGAATATTGCAATACGGTAAGTGATTCTGCGGCATTAATGGTTAGTGAGTGTAAGTTGCTACAGTCCCTTCCTATTTTTCTCTTTATGAATGATTTATTACCAGCTTAAACCCTAATTTGTCTCCTTTCTCTTTTTTTCTTATTTTATTGCAGACTTCTTCTGTTCGCCTTGTCAAGAGCAAAGTATTTAATCACCTAGATTTGGCCACGTTCTTTGAGGGAGAGGTATTTACAGGTGAAGACTACTTAACAGCGATTAACGTTGGTTCCTTTGGCGACCTGTCGGGCAAGGTCTCTTCATTGATTATCACTGGAGTAAAACCATGGACCTTATACACGTAAGAAAGGCATCACACAACCCACTCATTTCAGGGTAAATATAAGTGGGAAGGAGAAGATGAAAACGGAGATGAAGGAGGAGGAGGAGGAGGAGGAGGAGGAGACGGAGGAGGAGGAGGAGGAGGAGAAGGAGGAGGAGGAGGAGGAGGAGGAGGAGAAGGAGACGAAGGAGGAGGAGGAGGAGGAGGAGGAGGAGGAGGAGGAGGAGGAGGAGGAGAGGAGAGGAAGGGAGGGTGAAGGTCGTGAGTGATTGTTAATGATTCTTTTCATCCTCAGCGGCATGTCCTACAGCGGAGAAAGTCTATGCGTTTTTCCCAATACCGAGTTTATGGACGGTGATGGTGGCGTTGTCAACCTTGGCTTCTATTCAACCGTGAGTGTCTCAACCTTGAGTAACACAGCCATTTTTCATAATTTCCCACCGTGGTACTTTGTCTACATAAATCACACACACACACACACACACACACACACACACACACACACACACACACACACACACACACACACACACACACACACACACACACACACACACACACACACACACACACACACACACACACACACACACACACACACACTCTCTCTCTCTCTCTCTCTCTCTCTCTCTCTCTCTCTCTCTCTCTCTCTCTCTCTCTCTCTCTCTCTCTCTCTCTCTCTCTCTCTCTCTCTCTCTCTCTCTCTCTCTCTCTCTCTCTCTCCTGATGAATAGATGAATAGGCACTTATCATTACCCTAAAAGTATGCTTTGGTATCATGGATTGCTTCACTTCAGGTCAACGTGTTGGGTTTTCCTGACAACGGCGTCTTGTCTGCGAAAAAAGGCTGCTTCTCTGAAAAGATTATCGACGGACCCAAACTACAATTGGAAAGTGAAACAGAACAAGGAGGCTATGGAGCCATCATGTAGTTCCACCGCTTAGGACGGCACAACGGTCTCCATCGTCACTTGTTGTTGTGGGTAGATACTGTTTGCGAAAAGACAACACTATGTTTGGAGATCATTTTAATTCGATACGTTTCCTGCAAAATGTACTGGTCTATCCTTGAATCTTGTGCCAATACATAAAGAAGTAACACATGTATCATTTTGATAAAGAGGCAAGACATGTCTGCATTAAAAACAAGTCAACACTAACTTTTGGAGATAGTGGAATCCCTGTCCTGTGTAATGTTAACCACACTTCCACTTGTATTGTGTGGAACAGTAACAAGGTGTCGCCAACAGCCACGGCAACTCATCTTTTACTGACTATATTTTCATATGGTTGAGTCAAGCTCGTGAGGGTCCGCCTTAAAATAAAAGTTTATCGTGCAGACCTTTAAGTTTTTTTATGTACTACAATGTTTGCATGCTTCCATGTTTCGAGAGAACTTAAATGTTCGAGGCGTCACTATAAAAAAAAATCTAAAAAATACTACGCCGAATAACAGACAAGAGGCAAGTCCATCTGTGCCTCCATAAAAAGCTTACTGGCGCCAACGGTTTACGATATAGAAAAAAACTATGACAAATGTTTCCACAAGTTATTAGATCTATCTGTAAAGTTACGTTCTTGTGTATCTCTATTCATTCTAATACTAACATTATTAACCTAAGAACGTTGGAAATTCTTATTTTCTATCACTAAGTCTCACTTGCCCCGAATATTACGTAATATGTCTTTTATGGAAGAATTAGTTTTCATTATTCTCATGAAAACTTGAGCACATTACTTTAAAAAACGCAAGTATGTTGTAATACCACCTTGACAGCTTACGAAATATCAGACGTGTTATTTTACATTAGTCTCTCTTCCTCCACATGGTGTTGGCGTCAACAATGTGTGTTATAAGGACTCGCGTAGCACGCAGTACACGGTATTGTTTGTTCACTACCATTTCATATAATTTCAGAAACAAAGCTTTGCGAACAAAACTAAAACATTAATAGTGATTGAATTAATACTGATGTGCTCACATTGAAAAACAATGAGCAACACACTCTGCTCCCATAAAGCATAGGCTCAAAAAATACAATATTAGTGGGAAGCTCACAGACTTAAAAAAAGGATATAATTTGATTATTGTATGAGAGGAAACGAGAGTCAGAGACGTCGGTGCACATAGAATACACTGCCTCCACAGGAACATTGACCCTTTTGCACTGAAGAAAATTTGTTGTAAGTCAATTCTTTCTTGCAATACACAGCCAAGTGCTACCGTAACGGTAATGAGGCTAGAGATTATTGTAGATTTGTTGTTATACCATTGTTTCATTTATCACATCTATATTTTGCGTTCATAGCACTAAGCTAAAAAAATTTGTTTTCATTCAAGTGCAAGAAAATATAATAAAGTGTTAAGTGAATGTCCGTCAAGATTCAACACGAGCATTTCATATTTACAAGGAAGTTCTATGCGATAAGTTATCAAATTGCTTTTAAAGAAAATTTACGTGAATACAACAAATGTAAGCTGTGTCTATGAAATAAGAATCGACTTATAAACATTTTCTTCAAAGTTCATCAAAGTTTTTCATCTTCACCACATGACCCACTTTTCCATACATCCTGAACACTGTGACCTGAAGTAGAAGAGCACTCAGTTGGGCACAAATACCTCCGTCGCTAACGCTGTTAATATTCATGTATTTTTTCTGATCTCTGACATTAACCTTCTAATAATCAATGGTGTGAATAATAAGGGTTGGGTGTAATTCTGGTAAAGTTTTTTGGAAGTTGTGGTGGATTTTGACAAAGTTATGAATTTTTGTAAATTCCTGTAGGTCGTCGGTCCGCTCGAGTTGGGTGCGCCGAATGTGGCGCCCAATATAACGACCAGTGGGAATACTATTGGTGACTTTTAATTTTTCCTGAACTTTATATTTGATCTAGAACCTTCAAAATGTAATGGAGTCGAGCTTTATGGTAGGGAATTATGTTGATAAGGTTTCATGAGGTTGCGATACATGGTGTTGTCAAGAAGTTGCAAACATACTAACAAACAGATAAAGTAGAAACATAACCTTTGGCTCAACTTCACTTGTGGAGGTAACACTATACACACGTGTTAAGTTATTTTGAAAACGGTATTCCTGGATTACTTTAAAAAAAAATCTGTAGCACCTTATGAGTTAATGTTTCAGATATCATGATATTTATGACATCATGTGTAAGTCGTACTTCTAAATATATACATTATCAACTCTAAAAAAACACCTTTACTTATCTGAGTCATAGACTATATAGGCAGGTGTATAGAGAACCTGCTGCTGGTGGCATGTTTTGTTATCTATGTACTCAATGAGTGGAACTAAAACTGTTGAGTTACTTTTATTCCATCTTTTGTCAAGATATTGTGGGTAACTAATTTGCATGTCATGGGTGTGCCATACTGATATTCTGAAGAAAAAAAAAAACTACTGCCTTTTTTCATCCAAGTGACATAATTAGTCAAGACACTTTGCTGTTCATAATGTTCAATAATCATTAAGATTTCAATGATCAGTCCCTAGTTAAGAGCGGAACACATGCAATACTAATGTAACCTCCAACAGGCGAGACATGTAGAAAGCAAAGAAGCAAGAAGAAAAAATAATCAACAATAGAAATGTAACGAATAAAGTTCTGACAATATTTTATCAGGTAATGTATATGTTTGATGTGAGACAAGTGATTATGTGTGTGGTGGTGGTGCGATGTGAGCACGTGTGTTTACTGGGATGACCTCAACACCACGCTGCAGCCAACAAACGTGGTGTTCCTTCTACACACTTTATATATTTGTGATCACGTATGTTGGATTGATGTTTTACCGACAGCGAGTGACTTAGTTATTTGACACGTGTTGCAGATCACTACTCCGGTGCATTGTGAAATAATAACAAAGCCAGATAATCCAAGAGAAAGGTATGCAAGACAGCGTGGCTAACTCGTCTCTTCTAATTCGAGGTTAATGCACAAACGAGAAGTAGAAATTAAACAATATAAATAACTTCTATAGGAATTAGGTCTGACACCTTATTCCATCACAGATTGGCTACGAATAAAATACATACCTCCATGCCACTTACTAAACATTCACCTATGTCTTACTACAACATTTTCCTCCATCCATCTACTCTATCCTAGACCTGTTTTCCCCTTCCACTCTCTCATCCTCCATCCTCTCCATATAACTAAATCATGTCAGTGTATTCATCCAGATGCTTCCCAACACATCTTCATCCACATACAGATCTACAGGTCTTGATTATGTTCCCTCGAGTTACTCCTTTCTACACTTATAGACTCAAGTTTGTGTCTGTTAAGCATCATCCATGTTTCACTCCCATATGTTAGAGTTATCACAATGTTATCATACATAGATTTCCTTACGTCTTTACTAACGCTTCTCTTTCTTATAACTTTTTGTTGCCCGGGAAGACACAAAAGGGGGTCCCACTGAGTACCCCCTCCAAGTTTCAGCTCGATCCGACCACATTTAGATAGGTTTTACTGCTAACAGACAGACAGACAGACAGACAGACAACAGACAGACAGACAGACAGACAGACAGACAGACAGACAGACAGACAGACAGACAGACAGACAGACAGACAGACAGACAGACAGACAGACAGACAGACAGACAGACAGACAGACAGACAGACAGACAGACAGACAGACAGACAGACAGACAGACAGACAGACAGACAGACAGACAGACAGACAGACAGACAGACAGACAGACAGACAGACAGACAGACAGACAGACAGACAGACAGACAGACAGACAGACAGACAGACAGACAGACAGACAGACAGACAGACAGACAGACAGACAGACAGACAGACAGACAGACAGACAGACAGACAGACAGACAGACAGACAGACAGACAGACAGACAGACAGACAGACAGACAGACAGACAGACAGACAGACAGACAGACAGACAGACAGACAGACAGACAGACAGACAGACAGACAGACAGACAGACAGACAGACAGACAGACAGACAGACAGACAGACAGACAGACAGACAGACAGACAGACAGACAGACAGACAGACAGACAGACAGACAGACAGACAGACAGACAGACAGACAGACAGACAGACAGACAGACAGACAGACAGACAGACAGACAGACAGACAGACAGACAGACAGACAGACAGACAGACAGACAGACAGACAGACAGACAGACAGACAGACAGACAGACAGACAGACAGACAGACAGACAGACAGACAGACAGACAGACAGACAGACAGACAGACAGACAGACAGACAGACAGACAGACAGACAGACAGACAGACAGACAGACAGACAGACAGACAGACAGACAGACAGACAGACAGACAGACAGACAGACAGACAGACAGACAGACAGACAGACAGACAGACAGACAGACAGACAGACAGACAGACAGACAGACAGACAGACAGACAGACAGACAGACAGACAGACAGACAGACAGACAGACAGACAGACAGACAGACAGACAGACAGACAGACAGACAGACAGACAGACAGACAGACAGACAGACAGACAGACAGACAGACAGACAGACAGACAGACAGACAGACAGACAGACAGACAGACAGACAGACAGACAGACAGACAGACAGACAGACAGACAGACAGACAGACAGACAGACAGACAGACAGACAGACAGACAGACAGACAGACAGACAGACAGACAGACAGACAGACAGACAGACAGACAGACAGACAGACAGACAGACAGACAGACAGACAGACAGACAGACAGACAGACAGACAGACAGACAGACAGACAGACAGACAGACAGACAGACAGACAGACAGACAGACAGACAGACAGACAGACAGACAGACAGACAGACAGACAGACAGACAGACAGACAGACAGACAGACAGACAGACAGACAGACAGACAGACAGACAGACAGACAGACAGACAGACAGACAGACAGACAGACAGACAGACAGACAGACAGACAGACAGACAGACAGACAGACAGACAGACAGACAGACAGACAGACAGACAGACAGACAGACAGACAGACAGACAGACAGACAGACAGACAGACAGACAGACAGACAGACAGACAGACAGACAGACAGACAGACAGACAGACAGACAGACAGACAGACAGACAGACAGACAGACAGACAGACAGACAGACAGACAGACAGACAGACAGACAGACAGACAGACAGACAGACAGACAGACAGACAGACAGACAGACAGACAGACAGACAGACAGACAGACAGACAGACAGACAGACAGACAGACAGACAGACAGACAGACAGACAGACAGACAGACAGACAGACAGACAGACAGACAGACAGACAGACAGACAGACAGACAGACAGACAGACAGACAGACAGACAGACAGACAGACAGACAGACAGACAGACAGACAGACAGACAGACAGACAGACAGACAGACAGACAGACAGACAGACAGACAGACAGACAGACAGACAGACAGACAGACAGACAGACAGACAGACAGACAGACAGACAGACAGACAGACAGACAGACAGACAGACAGACAGACAGACAGACAGACAGACAGACAGACAGACAGACAGACAGACAGACAGACAGACAGACAGACAGACAGACAGACAGACAGACAGACAGACAGACAGACAGACAGACAGACAGACAGACAGACAGACAGACAGACAGACAGACAGACAGACAGACAGACAGACAGACAGACAGACAGACAGACAGACAGACAGACAGACAGACAGACAGACAGACAGACAGACAGACAGACAGACAGACAGACAGACAGACAGACAGACAGACAGACAGACAGACAGACAGACAGACAGACAGACAGACAGACAGACAGACAGACAGACAGACAGACAGACAGACAGACAGACAGACAGACAGACAGACAGACAGACAGACAGACAGACAGACAGACAGACAGACAGACAGACAGACAGACAGACAGACAGACAGACAGACAGACAGACAGACAGACAGACAGACAGACAGACAGACAGACAGACAGACAGACAGACAGACAGACAGACAGACAGACAGACAGACAGACAGACAGACAGACAGACAGACAGACAGACAGACAGACAGACAGACAGACAGACAGACAGACAGACAGACAGACAGACAGACAGACAGACAGACAGACAGACAGACAGACAGACAGACAGACAGACAGACAGACAGACAGACAGACAGACAGACAGACAGACAGACAGACAGACAGACAGACAGACAGACAGACAGACAGACAGACAGACAGACAGACAGACAGACAGACAGACAGACAGACAGACAGACAGACAGACAGACAGACAGACAGACAGACAGACAGACAGACAGACAGACAGACAGACAGACAGACAGACAGACAGACAGACAGACAGACAGACAGACAGACAGACAGACAGACAGACAGACAGACAGACAGACAGACAGACAGACAGACAGACAGACAGACAGACAGACAGACAGACAGACAGACAGACAGACAGACACACACACACACACACACACACACACACACACACACACACACACACACCACACACACACACACACACACACACACACACACACACACACACACACACACACACACACACACACACACACACACACACACACACACACACACACACACACACACACACACACACACACACACACACACACACACACACACACACACACACACACACACACACACACACACACACACACACACACACACACACACACATATATGAAGTGTTAGTTTTCTAGTGCCACAGAGACATCTATCAGCTTACATACGTACAAGTTATATGGTGAATAGGTTTACATGTGTGATACAAGCTTTTAAAAACTCAACGCTATGTCAAACAATCTAAAGGTTTCGATGAGTTAAAAATGAGTGAACTACCGAGATATGTGTAGTCAACAGCCTCATGCACATTATACCTTTTATATTCATCATACTATATTCATATAAGTAAGATCACTGCTGACCCCCCTCCCCACCCCTAGAGAACTGGCCAACCTTGAATTGATGCTTCATCGCCCAGTCTATCTTACGAAATATCATAAGATTCACATTACAACACTCACAGGTCACGCACGATGCTTTTGCTGTTGCTTGTTAACTCCGAAAAAAAATAATAAAGAAGGTAAAACAAGACAAAAGTTTTCCTTACTCTCAACAGATGCAAATAAAAGTTCAGCTGTTTTCTCACCTTCCACTTATCTTTTTTACATGTTTTTACTTTCTTTTCAAACATTTCAGTTACCTTGCATGGATACACGTATATTTCCACCATACTTCCTATGACAGTACCTACCTTTCAATACATAGAGTATTTGATGGGAATACTGAAGGAAACATGAGAGTCGGATGTTGTCTGTGTCTGTTGAGGCAGTTCAAGATCCGGAACGTTACTGTCTAACACTTACATTACACTAGACCATTTCCAAACACTGAATTACACCAACTAGTAGGATACACGACGTTTAAATCCTATAAAAAAATTGGATAGAGAAGTGGAGTTGTGAATGATAATGAGATAGCAATGTGGAAGGAAACTACAGTAAGTGATTGCGATGTGAATCCTTCCCTTGTGTGGTGTGTGTTTCTTCACAGATGTCAAGGCATTGAATAGCGGCCGAATTCCCTCAAATGCAGGTGTAACTATATTAATAACATCATACTTAGCTTACATCATAATCATTACGTATTGCCACTGCAGATTAAGTCAATATCATCCTAATTCACATATGCTTCTCAACTGTTACATTCAGTGGTGTGTGCTCACGCACACACGCGCACATGCCCGTAGGGGCCGCGCAAGTTCCGGGTTTATGGATGCGAAACGCATGCGTGAAAACCCGGAACTTGCGATCGGTCAAGAATTCGCTTTTAGGCCTGCTTTTACCAGCGT
>JAXIVD010008808.1:2500-16705 GCA_036785275.1 Cancer borealis | reverse complement strand
TAAGGACTTTGGTGTCCCTCGGCCCTCCATAGGACGTACTAGGAATACAGAAACGAGTTTATTGTGAGTGTGTGTGTGTGTGTGTGTGTGTGTGTGTGTGTGTGTGTGTGTGTGTGTGTGTGTGTGTGTGTGTGTGTCTGTGTGTGTGTGTGTGTGTGTGTGTGTGTGGTGTGTGTGTGTGTGTGTGTGTGTGTGTGTGTGTGTGTGTGTTCATGTGGATGTGTGTCCATGTGTGTTCATGTGTGTGTGTATTCATGTGTGTGTGTGTGTGTGTGTGTGTGTGTGTGTGTGTGTGTGTGTAGAATATATCCCTCCATCTATTACAATTACATTCAGTTCACACATAAATCATCCAAGGTAGGCAGCAGCGGCTCCTCGAACAGTGCTTAACGGCTCCTTCCCCGCTGGAAAGGCGTGTTAGGGGCGATCATCCTCCTTTCAATACTTCCTAAATAACTTAATTGCGGAGAAACAGAAGAAGGAAGAGGAGGAGGAAGAGGAGGAAATAATAAATAAGAAGAAAGCAAGTAGATAATGTGACCAAGGAGCTGAAAATGCGAGAATATAGAAGTTTAGCCAATCATTGTTGGATTATTGTCTGGTACTGTAGTGATGTGTGTGTGTGTGTGTGTGTGTGTGTGTGTGTGTGTGTGTGTGTGTGTGTGTGTGTGTGTGTGTGTGTGTGTGTGTGTGTGTGTGTGTGTGTGTGTGTGTGTGTGTGTGTGTGTGTGTGTGTGTGTGTGTGTGTGTGTGTGTGTGTGTGTGTGTGTGTGTGTGTGTGTGTGTGTGTGTGTGTGTGTGTGTGTGTGTGTGTGTGTGTGTGTGTGTGTGTGTGTGTGTGTGTGTGTGTGTGTGTGTGTGTGTGTGTGTGTGTGTGTGTGTGTGTGTGTGTGTGTGTGTGTGTGTGTGTGTGTGTGTGTGTGTGTGTGTGTGTGTGTGTGTGTGTGTGTGTGTGTGTGTGTGTGTGTGTGTGTGTGTGTGTGTGTGTGTGTGTGTGTGTGTGTGTGTGTGTGTGTGTGTGTGTGTGTGTGTGTGTGTGTGTGTGTGTGTGTGTGTGTGTGTAGATCTCCAGAGCAAATTCCCCTTAAACGCTTCACATTTAAGGCACAAACATTTAATTTTACCGATCATAACCTGTGGCGATGCATGGAAGACGTAAAGATAAAACAAAGCTACGTTTACTTTCTCATTTTCCTTTATGTTTCTTAGATAATGCGAGTAATTCATATACAGATAACAGCAACAACAAAGAAATACCAAGGAAGAAATAAGGGATGAAATATATAACATAATTTCTTACATAATTTAAAGATGTTTACTAGACTTTTAGATACGGAAAATTTTATCATAATTGAGTGAAACGAAGAGAATATTAGACGTTGGAAGAAATTCAGGAAAGAAGCAGATGAAAAAATTAACACATATTAGTAATCAATGATATTGATTTAAATTAATCACATAGAAAGTAACTTACGTACACAAAAGATAAGAGATACACAGCATGTAAGAAAAAGAAGATTGAAGCAAAAACTAGTGTAGTGTACCAAGAACTATTAAAGGATGTGCACCGAACAGTAACGAAAAGATTACAGAAAGTACTTGGTTCGAATAACGTTAAGAAAACAAGAACTATAATATCGAACAAATTCAATAATAATATGCTACAATTATTCTTATATGATAACAAATAGAAGAAATATACATCACATAGATTAAAAGGACAAATAATAAAATCATTCTTACCAACAAAAGATACCCCATTTTATTTTTCTAAGAAACTCTTATCGTATTTTCTTTATCTTAACCAACTCGAAAGACAGATAGACAGAGGTTGAGGGAAATAATAAGAATAAAAAAGGTAGACGGGAGATTGACAGAAAACATTATGAAAAATAGAAGTGCGTGACAGCCTTGACAACACAGACAGGTACAGACAGACAGGTAAGAGAAAGACAGACACAAGTACCTCACCTCTTTGTCCAGGTAATGAAAAGAGAGAGAGAGAGAGAGAGAGAGAGAGAGAGAGAGAGAGAGAGAGAGAGAGAGAGAGAGAGAGAGAGAGAGAGAGAGAGAGAGAAAGAGAGAGAGAGAGAGAGAGAGAGAGAGAGAGAGAGAGAGAGAGAGAGAGAGAGAGAGAGAGAGAGAGAGAGAGAGAGAGAGAGAGAGAGAGAGAGAGAGAGAGAGAGAGAGAGAGAGAGAAAAAAAAATGAACACGTGATGTCATTTACCACTTGGGAAATAACAGTAAATTAAACCAGAGTCAGGCAAGAATGTATGAGTAAACAGCCTTCAGGACCATTAAGGAAGGGGAAAAAATGGAAATGTGGAAAGATATAGAAGAGGAAATATGGATAATAAAGGATTTCCTATTATTTTTTTCTTCTTTGATCAGTTATATATCTACATTTCGTTCACTTTCGTTCATCTTTCTCATATTTTCACTGTTCTATTCACGTTATTCTTAGTGTTATTAATCATTTTACAACTACATTTCACTCCATATATTTTAATTGTTCGGTCCTTTGATTTCCACTTCATATTGCGATTTTTTTTTCCATAATCATCTAACCTTTTGGTATAATTTTAAAAGTTCTTCAATGTACCTTGCTTTTTAATCTTTTCATTTTCTTCTACTCTATGAATTATATTTTTAAACTATTTTTGCATTCCTTATCTTCATAATTTATTTCCCTCCCTCTCTTCTATTTCCCCTTGTTGAACTTTTATTATTATCTTTAATTTTTCCTCCACCACAATTCCGTTCTTCTTGCCTTAACTTCGTCGACTTTCTCTTCTTACTCCTCTATCTAATATTGTTTTTACACTTCCAGACCTCATCCCCACCACCTCCCTGCTTCTATTTATTATTCCCTTCATTTTCCTGCTACACTTCCGTTGCTTTCGTCCGTCTTCCTCTAAGTGAGACGTAGATGGATCGTAAGGAGCTCAATAAACACATTTTTTCTTTTTTCTCTTATGAAAATATAACCTGATCTCATCGCCTTAGAAGGGACGTTAAGGTAAATCATTTTCTTTCTTAAAACATCGCTTGCTGTCAAAATAGATTGCTTCATGATGCTGAAATTTGCATCACTGACAAAAATAGCCCCAAAGAATAAACTACTGAGGATCCCGTGTGTTATAATGCGTGAATAAGTGAATGTTAGCTAAGTAAAGTTACTATGTTTAGTTAGGTCATTAAATTTTCCTCTAATTGATTTTATACTAACTTTAAGATAGTATGATTCTTTGTAATTTACGTATTGGCTATTAAGACTAGATGTGATTATAACCCACATGTTTCAAGGAGTGTTCATATTTAACTCCTTAATCATGAATCAACAGAATACAAAAAATGATGCAATGTTATAAAGTTAGTCACTAGGAAATATTTTAGTATTACATTGCGTCTTCCCTCTTGTTAAGGAATTGTGGTGTTATGCTCGACCTCACCCTTTTTTCCTACCATCGTTGCGCTCTAACAAGCGTTTTAAGAACATTACAACCCGGCACGTGCTACAACATATAACAAGCTGCGTGAGGAATGAACCCGCGGATGTTTTCCCCAAGTGGAACGGAAGTTAGGATTGGTGAGTAGAATGACGGTAATTTTCCACAACTCTGCGGTGGATGCAAAGTCAGGGTTTTTGTTGCAATTGAAACGCTACACCACACGTCCACCATTTCCTGCGTGATAACAACTCGACCTTCATGACTAAATATCATATTAAAAGCAACCTTAAAACTGTTTCTGAAGCCTGTTTGAAAGTAAAAACACACATACAAACACATACACATACAAACAAACAAGACAAGGAAACAAAAATCTGAATATAGACAGATTATTTATATTTCTACCAGGTTTGAGTGACAGAAAAGTCTCAAGTTGATAAAAAGACAGGTAAGAATTAGTCAATAACTACTTTCCCCACAATGCATTATGCTTTAGGACGCCTTGGAGGTCAACGGATGATCTGTTTTATTATTTTTAATTAAGTGATTAGCACGACACTTGCATACTCTTGTCACGACGGCATGATGGATAACACTGTCTCGCACTGCATATCTTTATACATGTAATTGATCGTAACTCTCTTGTTAGTAGTGTGTGTGTGTGTGTGTGTGTGTGTGTGTGTGTGTGTGTGTGTGTGTGTGTGTGTGTGTGTGTGTGTGTGTGTGTGTGTGTGTGTGTGTGTGTGTGTGTGTGTGTGTGTGTGTGTGTGTGTGTGTGTGTGTGTGTGTGTGTGTGTGTGTGTGTGTGTGTGTGTTTTATCTATGACACTAAGTTCTTCCTTACTTCTTACCTTCTTTGTTCAGACCATCAGTGGGATTTCCTCTTAGTCCAGTACCGGAAATTTGCACTCGCCCTTTCATCAATTCGTTGGTGCTTAAGTTGGCCCGCTATCTTCCGCTGCCTGCCGCTGTGCCCGAGAGCTCCATTTGCTACAGAGAGCATACTGACCCTGGGTTCATTACTTTGCTTCTCCAGGACTCTATAGGCGACCTATAGGAAGAGAAGGAAGACGGTCATTCAACTTGACGCAATCATTTCTCCCTCGCACATCTAGTGGCCAAATGCCTTTTATTATTTCACACAACCATCAATCTTATACAGTCTTTAGCTGTGTGCGTGACGGATTGCTATACTTCCCCTTTCTTGGTCTGGCAACACAAAATATGCGAAGAGTTTTCTAAAAAAATATACATAATCATTAGACTTATTCATATAATCGAAATGACTTACTTATTATACAGTTAAAGAAGAAGAAAGTTAAATTGCTCATCCTTATTCATCCTACCTTGAAAAAATAAGATAAGAGTCATTACAGAGATTATATAAATGTTGTGTCATGAGTATCGACAATCAGCGAGGAAGATAATGTATTAAGAAAAATAATAGCCTTCCATTATCACACCTTATCGGTTTCATTAGGTGATAACAAGCTAGGTAATTATCGTAGATGTGAAGTAAGTGTTAGGAAGGAAGAAAGGAAGAAAGGAAGGAAGGAAGGAAGGAAGGAAGAGCAAGTACAGACTCATCCAACATCGCTCTTAGTTTATCCACGCTTCATACTCTTCATGTGATTCTTTCCCCCACTCACTGCAATTATTCTTCCTCCTCCTCCTCTTCCTTCTCCTCCTCTGCCTTCTCTTCCTCTTCCTTCTCCTAATCCTCCTCCCTTACCTCTTTGATATTATATTCTCTCACTAGTATTGAAAATTTGGATAACAGTCTGTCTACTTATAAGGATAATATTGATAAGCTTTCTGTTGTATGTTATTCTTGTGTTTCTATCTTTTTCCTCGTCCTTTTATATGTCTTCTTTGTTCTGTTTGTCCTTCAGTATTATCTCTACAAGCCATGAATTCATCTTTTAATTGACGGTCTTTTCTCCTTTCATTAGCCTCACACCTCTTCTGTCATCTTCCTTTCTTACCCAAACATTATCCTTCCTCATGTCGAAACACTACATTCTCCCTTTTTGCAATCACTCTTCCACCTTCTTTCTTCCAATTTTGTTTTTCTTTGCACTAAACCTCTATCCTTCCTCTCTATCTTTTCCAGTTCCAATGTGTCAAAACACTTCCTCTCTTCCTCCTTCTCTTATTTGCTTCTACACTTCAGCATTTTTTCCTCCTTGCCACCTAGTCACACCTCAATCATTACGACCTTCATCACCTGTTTCACTTCCAAAGGTAACTGCATGAAATGACTCGCTATGAGGACGGTTTCTTAGCTTCTGTAATATGTAAACTCATCTAGTGGCTCACTTTCCTCTATCCATTGTGAGCGTGTGTGTGAGTGTGTGTGTGTGTGTGTGTGTGTGTGTGTGTGTGTGTGTGTGTGTGTGTGTGTGTGTGTGTGTGTGTGTGTGTGTGTGTGTGTTTATAACGAAATAAAAGAAATAAGAGCTTGGAGAGAAGAGAGCAGAGGAAGGAGGGAGGGAAAAAGAAACATCAATTTACAGTTTTGCATTTCAATTCTTTTCCGTTTCCTTCTCTTGCTATTTCTTCTCCTCCTCCTCTTCTTCCTCCTCCTCCTCCTCATCTTTCTCCTCCTTTTCTTCTCCCGCACCATTATCACCCACTTTCCTTGATCAGACAGAGGAGAGGGAGAAAGAGGAGGAGGATGGAGGAGGAAGAAAATTATCATCGCTGCCATTATATTTTCCCTGATTAATTGACTCCCATTATCACTTGTGTTTGCAGTAAATGGTTATCATTGTACATGTTCCTTTGAATGTGATACCGTTGTAAAGCCAGAAAATAAATAGAGAGGAAAGGATATAAAGACTAAGGTAAATGTAAAGTATCTTGTTGTTGACGTGTAGATAAATTTATAGAAAGAAACTAATTTATTTATTTACTCTTTTTATGACTTGATTATTCCTGGTGTGTGTAAACGTTATGAGTAATTTATGTGAAGTGAAGGAATGAAGTGATGAATTATTTTTTTCTTATTTGAGTAAATAACTTAACTTGCCATGTGGTTTTTATACTGTGTTGCTCTATTAGCCAGTAAAGAGAGTGAGGGAGAGGGAGAGAGAGAAAAAAAAATATCGTATACTAAGGGATAGAGATTAATAATGACAAACAAAACACCTAAAGAATTATAAGAAAAAAATATTCCAGCATTAAACCATTAAAAAGTAAACAAAAAGAATCGAAAAAATAAGAAAAACGAAAATGAAACGAAAAAATTAGAAGAAGAAACACATTGATGAAAAAAAGGAAGGAAGGAAGGAAGGAATATAGGAAGATAAGATGGAGATGAGCAGTTACTAGAAACAAAAGGTGAAGCTCGTAAGTTCTTCTTCTGCCGCTAGATGGAGTGACCTCAATCCCACGGGTCATAGGGCGGGGTCACTGAGGTCAAGAGGTCAAGTGGGGCTTCCCTGCACCCACGCCTTCTACACCAGCATCAAAGAGTCATTTTTCTTTCTCTTATTTTACGTTACTCTGACTGTATGTTTGGTTGGTTGTCTCTGATTGTCTCTATGTCATTCTTTTTATTATTCTCTCTCTCTCTCTCTCTCTCTCTCTCTCTCTCTCTCTCTCTCTCTCTCTCTCTCTCTCTCTCTCTCTCTCTCTCTCTCTCTCTCTCTCTCTCTTCTCTCTCTCTCTCTCTCTCTCTCTCTCTCTCTCTCTCTCTCTCTCTCTCTCTCTCTCTCTCTCTCTCTCTCTCTCTCTCTCTTTCTCTCTTCTGCGTAAATGTGTGTGTGTGTGTGTGTGTGTGTGTGTGTGTGTGTGTGTGTGTGTGTGTGTGTGTGTGTGTGTGTGTGTGTGTGTGTGTGTGTGTGTGTGTGTCATTATGCATTACACATATGTTTGCGTCTATTTATCAGTCAAGTAGTCTTCAAACCCACGATAAAGACTTCTACACCATTTCCCTTCCTTCTCATTCCTCACTTCCACTAATAGAGCAACAGAGTATAAAAACCACAAATGCCAAATTAAGTTATTTACTCTAATATAAAAATAAACATTCATCACTTCACTAACAAATTACTTATGACGTTTACACACACCAAGAGTAATCAAGTAATATAATAATAGTAAATAAATTATGTTTCTTTCCATCACTTTATTTACACGCCAACAACAAGATATTTAACATATACTTTGATCTTTATTTCCTTCCCTCCTTATTTTCTGGCTTTACAACGGTATAACATTCAAAGGAACATGTACAAAGGTGACCATTTACTGTAAACAAGTGATGATGGAAGTCAATTAATGAAGGAAATTATAATGGCAGCAATGATCACTTTCTTCCTCCTCCATCCTCCTCCTCTTTCTCTCTCTCCTCTGGCTGATCAAGGAAAGTGGGTGATAATGGTGCGGGTGAAGAAAAGGAGGAAGAGGAGGAAGAAGAGGAGGAGGAAGAGGAGGAGGAGTAGGAGGGGAAATAGGTGAAAGAGCAGAAGGAAACGAAAATATAGGAAATGCAAAACTGTAAAATAATGTGTTTTTTTTACCTCCCTCCTTCCTTTCCTCTCTTCTCTCCACGCTTTAGTTTTTTGTTACATTCTGTCATGAAAACAAACGAACACACACACACACACACACACACACACACACACACACACACACACACACACACACACACACACACACACACACACACACACACACACATATTATTAACAACAATTACATTACTGTGAGTTCCTGAATGACAAACAAACAGTGACGCTCAAATATTTACTAATCCTATGTGCCTTGTGGCTTGTATTTTGCTGTTCATAGAAGTGGAAGCAAGGAAGAAAGACATTTTCACACCGGTATCTGTAATAAGATAATGAATGACATCCGTTATGCGCCTGCTGACACCAAGGCAGAATTAACTGACTATGTGTTAATGTTGACGCGCAGGTGATTCACTATAAACAAGAACAAGAATTAGAAGAAGTAAACAGCACGACGTGATGGTCCAAATGAGATAGACGAAACTACAATACACACACGAGTACAATATAACCTACAGATAAGGAAGCAGGAAGCAGGAAGCAGGAAGAGAGAGAGAGAGAGAGAGAGAGAGAGAGAGAGAGAGAGAGAGAGAGAGAGAGAGAGAGAGAGAGAGAGAGAGAGAGAGAGAGAGAGAGAGAGAGAGAGAGAGAGTATACTAATCTCTTCTATCTAATAATATTTACAACTGCTAACTTAGTGCATTGTATGTCTACGCGAGGCAGGAGGAGAGGAGGAGGAGGAGGAGGAGGAGGAGGAGGAGGAGAGGAGGAGGAAGGAGGAGGAGGAGGAGGAGGAGGAGGAGGAGGAGGAGGAGGAGGGTTTGCAGTCAGTGGAGAAAGGAAAAGACTGACATTCCCGTACTCTTAAACAATGCCAAGAAAAATAGTTGTTAATTCAGGACCACAACATCAATCTCCATCTTAGACGCTGCCACAACAATTTTCGACGGCAATTAATCATGCTGACACACACACACACATACATACACACATACATACACACACACATACATACACACATACATACACACATACATACATTCACACACACTACCATACACAAACACGCCATTGAAGCATCTTAGACCGCTAAAGAACCCTAATTAAATTTTTTCCACTATCCTATGACATCTTACAAAGCCGGTTCCTTTTTTTTTTTTATCTCAGTAGCTGAAGGAATGTTGTGATGTATATAGAGAGAATTAATTAGGAGTTACAAGAATAATAATATTGACGTGGGGTGGAAGTTGGATATGAGAACAGAGGAACAATAGAAATAATATATATACCTCATATATATTCTTCTACTTCAATTCAGTCTGATAAATCAAATCATGAAAAAAATATATACATAAGTAAAGCAAGTTTTTTTTCTATAATTAATGAAAACCTAACAGCTTATATTTTGTCTTAATGGAGGAGACTAAAGGAACTCAGACATTCACACGCTAAGGTAGTAATAGTAAGTGTTTGTGGAGTGTATAACGGACATTCTAACCAGACCAAGACCAAGACCAACACCATGACCAATACCAAGACTAAGACCAACACTCACACAAAAACATACCGTCATTCATTACTCACGATTTGTAAGCATATTCGATAAACATAAGAAATTCCAGCAATAACAGCGCAAGGGTTTGAAGAGAGAGAGAGAGAGAGAGAGAGAGAGAGAGAGAGAGAGAGAGAGAGAGAGAGAGAGAGAGAGAGAGAGAGAGAGAGAGAGAGAGAGAGAGAGAGAGGAGAGAGAGAGAGAGAGAGAGAGAGAGAGTAAGAGAGAGAGAGAGGGAGAGTAGCTAAATAAACTAAATACTAACAATATATAGTGATCAGAGAGAAAAATATATCTGTAAGTAATAATCTTCTTGCAAATAAACAAAAAAATAAGATATATAAAATGCACTTTACATCTCAAATAATCATTAAGAGGAAAGGACAAGGAAAAAATATAAATTACAAAGCAAAGAAAAAAAGTCAAACCTTTCTCACGAACACACACACACACACGCACGCACGCACACACACACACACACACACACACACACACACACACACACACACACACACACACACACACACACACACACACACACACACACACACACACACATACACACACACACACATTTGCAAACACGGACAGTTATAAACGGTGGACAACATGAACAGTTTGCTTGCTGAAGATATAATGGATTGTTGAAAGACATAACAAAAAGCCTTCTAGTGGTTCACGCTTCATAGAACACTAAACTAAACAGAACTAAATTAACCATGACTAACAATCTCCTGGATAGCTGCATATATGGTTTTATTTATATCTTTCTATTTCTCAGTGTGTGCAGTTATTGAATATTCTGTAAATTTCCTCTTCTTTATGATCTTTATGATCAATTGAGAGAGAGAGAGAGAAAGAAAGAAAGAGAAAGAGAAGAGAAAGAGAGTGAGAGAGAGTGAGAGAGAGAGCGTGGGAGTGTGAGAGCGAGTCAAAACAGGTGAGCCAGAAATAACAGAGCAACGTAGCCCAAGGTGTTGACGCTCACAGTGGCCGCCTCCTCATCTGCGAATAAATATCAGTGTTTTGGCGGCGAGCGTTTGAGTCTACAAGGAAATGAACGGGACAGGAAATGAGTGGATGCTTGAATGCTACATGAGGTGAGGGAGAGAAGTATGAATGGAGGAAGAGAGACTGAGAGAGTGTGAAAGAGAAACAGAAAGAGGGAATATATAAGAGAGAACATGTACATAAAATTGTCAAAAAAAGATAGAATAGACAAGTCGAGTAAGATGAATCCAATAGAAATATTTATAGAAGATTTTTTCTAACCCACATTTCCTATCCGTCATTAAAAAAAGTCAATAGTGAAAATGTCTGAAATGTCAAGGAAAGGAAAAGATCATCGTAGCAAGAGTCGCCATCTGGTGTATGACTTATTCCTTTAAATATCCACGAGCACGTTAGTTACCCATAACAGCTATTCTGGAGGCAAGGTCGTTCACCCAAGTGTTACCACAAAACCAAGTCTTACAACGACCACAGGCAGCGTGTCGGCTAAATTCCTCACCATATTCGGGACAACAATAGACATGGGTCACTCTAGGAAAGAAAAAAGACTACACGGCTTTTTAAGGAGCAGTTTTGTTCCTCCAGATACGTGAGAGAAGACTAAGAGGGAAAAAAAGGTAAAACCTTAGCACCTAACACGTAATTATTGTTGTTGTTAATGTTGTTGATGCTGATATCATTACTACCAGTGCTGTTACTACTACTACTACTATTACTACTACTACTACTAATAATAATAATAATAATAATAATAATAATAATAATAATAATAATAATAATAATAATATTAATGATAATGATAATAATAATAATAATAATAATAATAATAATAATAATAATAATAATAATAATAATAATAATAATAATAATAACAATAATATTTATACTACCACTTTTTTATGCTATTGGTGAACCGGCCAAGGGAAAACAATAATTATAAAAATGCCCACTTGTGATTGCCGGTTCCCTAATGAAGAAAAAGTAATAAAAAAAGATGCTAAACTAGAAGTAATAAAAAAGGATGCCAAACTAGTGTTGCAGGTGTCTTGATACTCCTCTCTTAAATGAGTTCAAGTGGAAGGAAGGAAGGTAGAAATACAGATTTAGGTAGAGAGTTCCAGAGTTGACTGGTGACATTGTTCTCATGAGTAAATCTACTGATGAACTACAGCAGATGATTTTACAAGTGTACAGAGAAATTGGGTCTTGAAATGAACATAAAGGTAATGATAAGGTAATGATCATAAACCAAACCATGAAATCAAAGCAGAGGATGAAGTTATTAAATATGTTCAGGAATGTATTTACTTAGGACAGAAAATCATGACAAAATATCAAAACAAAAAATAGGGATGTATTTGATTGCATTTAGTTGATAATGTTATATAAAGTATTCTCGCGGACCAACATAAGGATCTAAAAACAGGATTTTTACGAAAGTCCTAAAAAGAAAATTTCAGAATGTTCAAATGGTGAATAGAATGAATAATTCATGGCGAGATAGGAAAAGAAAAAAAGCATTCTTACATTGCAGCTCATCTAAAAACATATCAAAGTAAATTAAACGAAACGGCCAGTTTAGTCCTACAAGTGTATTGAAACTCTTCTTTTGAAAGTGTTCAAGTTGTAGGAAAGTGATAAAACAATGCAGACAGTGATCCTTGATTCCTGTGCATTAACACCTCAATCCCTACATTGTTGCACGAAGCACCACCACCATCACTCCTCAACCCTTATTTCCGAAAACCCTGAAGTACTTGCCACCCACTTTGAAGGTGATGAAAGCGCCGCTATAGTCCACAACGGCCTCGTATTTGTACAACAGGTTGCATCCAAGGATGAAAAACTGGTCGTTAGTTTTCCTTACTTCCAGTCCTGTATTGAGAAAGTTGCCATCCCCGAGTTGGATTGTGGCCTGTTGTGGCATCACGGAATAGTCTATTTCCTGCATCAGGAGTTTAGTGGTGTAAAAACCAGGAGCGCCAGTGTCCAGCAGGACGTCGGTGACTTGGCTGCCATTTCCTAGTACTTCTAACCAGAGTGGTTTGTGCAACTTGAGTCTTTTTGGTGGTTTTTGTAAGTGCAGAGGTTTACGTATGTAAAGTTTACTGGCACCGCTGGCGCTGAATTCTTGAAACACGCGGCCTGGCTGCAGAAACTGCTGACCAAGGATAACCTCTTCATGGTCTGGGTAAAACTTTTCCTGTTCCCTTGGAAACACCTTAATAGGGATCTTCATTGTCATGCATCCTTCCAGGGTGATCGCCACCTCCTCCAGCTGGATGTTCTGCAGTTTCTTATATCCATTCCACATTAGGATCACCTGTGTCTCCTTCTTTTCATTGCCAGTCACCAGACCTAAATTTTCCGCCTGCGAGAAGAACATACAGTTTGAATTTGAGCCCGAGTCTACTAAAAAGGCACACCGGTGACCCAGTATTTCACCTTCTACACGATTGCCTTCTTTCACGTCCAGTTGAAGGTACTTAGAAGCGTTTAGTCTCCTTCTTTTCATCTGGGTGCCGCAGGGCCGTGCATGAAGCCTCAGAGTATCATCAGCACTCTTTCTCTTGTTGCATCCATTCGTGCTTGATCCAGAGCGAGTCATTGCCATTTCAGATGGACAACAACAAGGGAAAGAGAGCTTCCTTCTTTTAGCCAAGATGACTCGAGGCTCCATGAACACTGTCGTGTCTTCTGCACTAATGTTCGTAGTCCGTTTTCTCTTCATACTTGATTCAGTGGGAATCATGGTTTTGGCAGATCGAGAACATGAGACGAAGAATCTCCTTCTCTTAGCCGATGAGCCCTTAGGTTCCATCAACACAGGTGTCATGGCGTCCAAATTCCTTTTTTTCATGTTGATGCTCGTCATAGTTGATTTTATTTTATATGAGTTATCAGTGAGCTGTCAAACCTAAGGTGGCGAGAATATTGAGGTACTAGAAAAACATCAACCTGAATCCAGAAAACAAGCAGCAAGTGTAGAGCTTGGAGCTGGTGCCTTGAGATGCACCAATAAAGGGTTTCATGCACGATACCATCACTTGATTGGCCGGTGTGTGTGTGTGTGTGGCCAATCAGGTGATGGTATCGTGCATGAAAGCCTTTATTATCAGTGCAACTCAAGGCACCAGCTCTAAGCTCTGCATTTGCTGGTGGTGGTGGTGGTGGTGGTGGTGGTGGTGGTGGTGGTGGTGGTGGTGGTGGTGGTGGTGGTGCTGCTGCTGCTGCTGCTGCTGCTGCTGCTGCTGCTGCTGCTGCTGCTGCTGCTGCTGAAAATGATGATGATGATGATGATGATGATGATGATGATGATGATGATGATGATGATGATGATGATGATGATGATGATGATGATGATGGTGATGATGAGTACTGCTGCTGCTGCTGTTGGTGTTGGTGTTGGTGTTGATGTTGCAGTTATTCATGGTATCGTTACAGCTGGTGTTGCTGCTGCTGCTGCCGACTTTTACTGTTGTTTGCTAGTTTGCTTGTTTATATGTACGTGCGTGTGTGTCGGGGGAGGAGAGAGAGAGAGAAAGAGAGAGAGAGAAAGAGAGAGAGAGAGAGAGAGAGAGAGAGAGAGAGAGAGAGAGAGAGAGAGAGAGAGAGAGAGAGAGAGAGAGAGAGAGAGAGCAAATGAAAGAAGTAAGACAACACGGAGGAAGC
>JAXIVD010008807.1:15000-16705 GCA_036785275.1 Cancer borealis | reverse complement strand
CATGAAGTAGAGAGAGAGAGAGAGAGAGAGAGAGAGAGAGAGAGAGAGAGAGAGAGAGAGAGAGAGAGAGAGAGAGAGAGAGAGAGAGAGAGAGAGAGAGAACAAAAATAGATCAAAAAACAGTAGAACACATAGAGAACATATTGAGAGAAAATAATCTGAAACAATAAAACAAAGAATAAAAAGAAACAAAAGAGAGATGAATTGAAAGAGAGAAAGAGAGAGAAAGAGAGAGAGAGAGATAGAAAAAATATATATAGCAATCACAAAGGAGCGAGAGAGAGTGCGAGAGACAGCGAGTCCACATAAAATTTGGAACAGGCTCACAATCGTCCCAAAAATAGCAAGCCATGAAATTCAAAAGATAAGAGAAAAAAAAAATTCGTGATAAAAAAAATCGCAAAAAAATAAATACGAAACTCTAAAAATGGAAATAGTTTTACGACTTTCAATACACTCTAAGACAAGCGATGCTCTTTTGTTTTCTTTTCTTTTTCTCTCTCACTTTTCTTTTCTTTTTCTGTTTCTCTCTTTTCTTTTCTTTTTCTGTTTCTCTCTTTTCTTTTCTTTTTCTGTTTCTCTCTTTTCTTTTCTTTTTCTGTTTCTCTCTTTTTCTTTTCCTTTTCTGTCTCTCTTTTCTTTTCTTTTTCTCTCTCTTTTTTTTTTTTTTTCTCTCTTCTTTCCTTTTTTCTGTCTTTTTTCTTTTCTTTTTTCTTTTCTTTTTCTTTTCTTTTTCTATCTCTTTTCTTTTCTTTTCTATCTCTCTTTTTTCTTTTTCTTTTTCTGTCTCTCTCACTTTCTGTATCACTCGTCCTTCCAACTGTCTAATGTAAAAATTATGTCCAGCAAAGTTAGAATGAAAAATATATTATACACTTTACATATTTTTTTTTATTATACGTTAAATATTTATGGTTTCATTATGGAATTATTTGTTATATATATAATCTTAATTTTGTTGTGTATTTACATAATTTTGTGAATAGAAATATATAAAGACGTAAAAAAAAAAGAAAAAAGAAAAAACTATTAGAATGTGAATATTTGTTTGTGTTTTATCAACTTTTTCTTCATATGTTAAGTTGTATATTTACTTTTGTGTGTGTGATGAAAACGTGTGATGAAAACTTAGATTATGAAGGAAAATTATATCATAGGAATAGTTTATGTTAAGTTTTCAAATGTTCTGTCAATCACTACCACCACCACCACCACAATTTTCACCACCACCACTACACCACAACTAGGTATCATTTCCCACCAAAAACACCTACCACAAACCCTCCCCAGATATTTCAGATAATTCAAAACACCAAACTACACCAGGTATCTTAATTATTCGTCAAGGTATTCACGTCACGCACATCAAATATCAACATCGTACACTTCTTCACGATTATCGAACACCACATCACTTTTTCTCTCTCTTCCAACCTCACTGAATATTTACTCTTATACTTGATCAATTTTTTGCCTTTTCTTATGCAGAGAGAGAGAGAGAGAGAGAGAGAGAGAGGAATGTTATAAAAATCAACCCAAGAAGACGGTTTATATTTTCTGTGATTTCTGTTTTGTGTTTATCTCTTAATATAGAAACGAGATCAACCTTTTCTTATAAGCTCAATGGTGACGACAAGGGTGAAAATGGAATGTCAAGGTATATATATAGAAAGGAGGAGAAGGTCACTGAATAGAACGTAGTAGT
>JAXIVD010008807.1:0-10000 GCA_036785275.1 Cancer borealis | reverse complement strand
AAGTAGGACGGAATAGGACGGAGTAGGACACGGTTACATTCAGCTCGTCAATCCCACACTGCCAAAAGCACCGCCAATCTGCATGCATCGCCGTCACTCGCTATGGAAGGGCGCAGGTTGGGCTCAAGTCTGCACATTCACATTACCATTAAGGAAACATCGTACAAAGGCAACATGCACGAAGGTTTTAGAAAAATCCATAAAGACAGCAATGCAGGCGTAAAGCTCCATAAGAAAACATGGAAGTGACCGAAAAAAAAAGATTATAGTGTTAGACAGGGCAACACACTTTTCCGAGGCTGTTGAACGCTTGTCACGAGGGAGTTACAAAGGGAGACGTAAGGATAAAAACAGATGAAGAATAACGTTACAAGGTGAGAATTGTAGATTGCATTGTCTTATGGAGATGATCCGGTAATGAACTACAATAGATAATCAGAGAAGAACACAGAATTAGTCTTCAAATGGAGGTAAAAATGAACGCCAAACAAATTAATATTCTCGGGTGGATGACACACAGACTGGCTCGAGGATCAAAGACAAGCACAAACCAACTCCAACGTGACATAATGTAAACTCAGCCATGAATCAAGCATTGGAGGGACAGGTAAGGGATGGAATACTTTAGTGAACAGGTAACATCATGAAAAATAATGAGCCACTCCCTTTGAACGAGAAGGTCAAGTGGGAAACGAGATTACAAAATAATTACGATGGACTGAATTAAGCACAAGGACACCAGAGACGGATGTACCAAGTTGTAAAATGCAATAATTACTTAGTGACCTTCTAACTTAATAATGATGATGATGATGATGACAGTATATTATTATTTTCTGCCTTCACTCACATAAACGATGACGTCACTTTTCCTTCCTAACAGTGGGCGTACGTACACTATATAATATATACACAAGGTCTGGGTAACATTTGCGACAGAGAAAGTAATTAACATGTCAAAGAAACGTTGAAACAAAGATACAAAGAACACACAGACACACAAACACACCAATAAAACACAGACACACACCAATAAAACACAAAAATACTCTTGAATTAACCTTTACCACCAAACAAAAACAACACCCCCCCAAGGACAGCATCCCACGCCGTTTATACACACATACTAAAACCACGATTACAATTACCCGCAGGACCGTAGGAAGGTGCATAAAAACAGCACGTAGGAAACCTTGAGATAGGAGTCCTTCCCTAGCGGTCCTACAGCGGCGCGAGGTGAGATTAGGAGCAAGAGAGGCAGCATAGGAGCAAGAAAATAGCTAAGACTGAGGGAGAGGAAACGTGGCTGAAGGAACATGGAATAATTTCTAAAAGACATAAGGAGAGATATACTTTCCCGTGCACTGCCTTGTTACTCCCATACATACACACCCACATACACCCACGCCCACGCCCACGCACATAGACATAAACGAGGCGCCTGATGTGAGAGGGGACTTAAACCTTCTCTTTAGACAGCCCCCAATAAACATACACTTCAACGATTTCTCTCAATTTTCTTGGCACTGTGAGGAACTTTGAGAGCGAGGCTGGAGGTACAGAGGCCGCTCGGACGAACCTTCTATAGCCTCACAACGGTATTTTCACCCTTAATGGATATTGCAAGTTGTGTTCCTATGTCTCAGAATGTGTGAAACTTATTACATCCTTTGCTGACACTCTTCTCTTTCTGTTTGGTTGTGTCTGAGTCTCTGTGTGTGTTTTTTTTCCCTTCTCTCTCTCTCTCTCTCTCTCTCTCTCTCTCTCTCTCTCTCTCTCTCTCTCTCTCTCTCTCTCTCTCTCTCTCTCTCTCTCTCTCTCTCTCTCTCTCTCTCGTTTTCACACACTTTTCTCCCTCTATCGGCCTTTCAGCGCTCTATCGTTTCTCTAACCCGGAAAACTTATATTGGCTTAAGAAAGGAAGGAAAGGAAAGGAAGGAAGTTGGAGGAGGAGGACGAGGAGGAGGAGGAGGAGGAGGAGGAGGAGGAGGAGGAGGAGGAGGAGGAGGAGGAGGAGGTATAGGTATCAGAGCTCCTCTTGGCTTATAACGAGGTAACCTGCTTTCGTATTCTATGCCATTCTACGGATCCTTACTACTAGCATGTGACTTGGAGGTAAAAGTGAGTAGGAGGAGGAGGAGGAGGAGGAGGAGGAAGAAGAAGAAGAGGAAGATATGTGAATGTAAAGCGAGGAACACAATGAGAACAAAGATAATGGTAAACAAAATAAGAGGAAACACAATGAATAAGGGATGCAAGATAAACAAGGAAGAACGAATAGTGATGAATGTAACGAATGAAGTGAATGAGGGAGGTTAAAAAAAAAAAAAAAAAAAAAACATGATAGCAAGGAAGGAAAACAGTGAAAGAGGGTGGAGGAGGAGGAGGAGGAGGAGGAGGAGGAGGAGGAACAAGAGGGGAAAGGAGGGGTTGAACGTGGAGGGGTGAGGAAGGGTGGGGGAGGATGAAAGAGGTCGGGAAGAGGAGGAGGAGGAGGACCACTACCACCACTACCACCACCACCGCCACCACCACCACCACCACCGCCACCGCCACCCTCACCCTCGTCTCCATCTACGTCATAGGTATATTTGGCAACCATTTCCAGGCCTTCACTCTGCCTCTCAAGCCTCGCCTGGGCTGAGTGATCACGATGCAGTTATTACTAAAACCATCCACGATTCCTTGATGTTAAGACGAAAAATGAGGTAGAATCTTTGGCTATATCGCCTTTATTTCTGGTGTAGACTCGCTCGCAAGGCTTCTTCTCTTCAACATTGATCGGTATGACGTCACGCTGCCAACCAATGAACACACACTTCTTGACGTCACGGAGGGAGGACCAATCACAACGCGAGTCTCGGTCCTGAATGGAATTATGAATGAAACATCTCAACTGATGAATGAAAGGCTCAAAATCACTCTATACTTCTCTCTCCCATTACCATACCTCCCTTCCTCTTACTCTAAACCCCTTCCCCTTCTTCCTCTTCCTCTTCCTCCTTCTCCTCCTCCTCCTCCTCCTCCTCCCTGCCGCAGCCTCCCGTAATGAGGATGAGAAGAAGAGGAACCTGAACTGCTAAATTTTTACGTGTTGTAGATCTTGCTCGTGATTGGTGGTTGTGGGTGTGAGGGAAGCCTATGATTGGCTGCACGTTTTGTTTGAAGTCGATGGAAGGGACCAAAGGGCAGCCTGATAAACCTAAAGAGAAAAGGCATAATGGAATGGCTATGATAGTAGTAGTAGTAGTAGTAGTAGTAGTAGTAGTAGTAGTAGTAGTATTGGTGGTGCTGGTGGTAGTAGTAGTAGTAATAGTAGTAGTAGCATAGTAATAGTAGTATAATAGTAGTAGTGGTAGTAGTAATAGTAGCATAATAGTAGTGGTAGAAGTTGTAGTAGTAGTAAATTATATAATTGCTATAAATTTAAGTATCATAAGTAATAGTGTTAATAGTAGTCATGCAATAGAAGTAGAATCAGAAGTAACACTAGCTAGAATAGTCTTTACTTTTGCTATAGAAACAACAACAACAACAACAACAACAACAACAACAAAAAACAACAATTTGCCATAACACAAACTCGCCTCTTCCTACAAATTCACGTTAACATCCAAGAAACATTCAGGAAAATAATATGAAACTTAAACAAGGAAAAATAATACCTTCTGCTCTTCACTTTACTATTATTTTGTATGAAATATAAAACATCCTGAGAAAGTGGTTTTCAATCCCCTCCCACGCCCTACCCACTGCCTTTTAAAATGTGATGATAGTAATAGTAGTAGTAGTAGTAGTAGTAGTAGTAGTAGTAGTAGTAGTAGTAGTAGTAGTAGTAGTAGTAATAGTAATAATAATAGTAGTAATAGTAGTAGTAATAGTATATATAAAACCCTTGGTTAGTATCTTTACCTGGTGTTAATTGGTGTGAGGTAATCAACACCTTAGGGATGACGTAACCCTTGGAGAGGTAACCTTGTTAATACCTGCCCACACCAACACAGGACGCCTCACACCTGCCTCCCTCACACCTGCCTCCCTCACTCCACCACCACAACAACAACACCTAGAGACATGCACCCACTTAAATGTCAAGGAGAGAGTGAGAGAGAGAGAGAGAGCGAGAGAAAAAACATTATAGAAAGAGTTAAAATAAGAGATATAGATAGATATAGATATAGATATAGATAGTCTTACCATTAAAAAGAAACTAATACTCGCAAAGAACAGCAACACAAGAATAAACAAATATCATTAACATCACTTTTTTAGACTTTCTTTCGTGGAATTGACCAAAAAAGAGGAAATAAAAGAGCTAATTTTCCACTCGTCTCCTGTTTTAGCTCCACGAGTCCCTCTTGGCTGCTATTTTGGGCTGGGTATATATGTTTGGGAGGCGGGGGGGTGAGGGAGGGAGGGAGAGAAAGAGAGAGAGAAAAAGAAAGAAAAAGAAAGAGAATAAGAGAATTATAAAAAAAATTGTATCAAGCATTTCTTCCTTTCGTTTATTCATCTATTATTATTATTATTTTTTGCATTTCCATGATCATTCCTACCTTTTCACTGTCACTATTTCCAGTCTGTTTGTCTGTCTGTCTGTCTGTCAATTGCTATACAACGCAAACATTCTACATTTTTTCGCGTTCTGTCATTAACTCTTAAGATCAAATTTCATGTTCACATTTTATAGATTATTTCATTAACGCGTGGAAGTAATCGACATTTTTTTTTTATATTAATTTAAATTCATCAGTTGGTTTATAATTATTAGTGTTGATTTTCTTCCCAACCTGCAACACTTCAAAGGATCAGAATTTTGTTCAGCAAATTCCCAGAATAAACTAATTTTTCAAACATTTTTTCTCTTACATTGAAAACAAGAAGGACGATTAACCAAAGCTAACACAGTCTGGTTAGAACCTTAAAAATTCCTCTAGATAGAAATAAAAAGTTAAGTAATTTCCAGATACTCGTTAATGCATTTAGTGGACGATGGGAGCGAAAAGTCATGAAAACTGAACATAATCTTGAAGAAAAAAAAACACCAAAAATATAAAGAAAAAACAGTTAGCATACAAAACATACTATATTACTTTTCTCAACGGAATTCTTTATACAACACACATATACAACATTAACTAATCAATAAAACAGACGATACATTAACTATATATTTTCCTTATATCCCTTTCCTTCCTTCCTACAACACACACACAGCATCACAAATCACAATCAAACTCGTACCCTTATGCTATACTTGTGTCCCGGGGTTTTTGTGCGGGACATTCTAGAGAGATGTTAAGTGGAAAATAGCACCTGTATGATGTGTGTGTGTGTGTGTGTGTGTGTGTGTGTGTGTGTGTGTGTGTGTGTGTGTGTGTTGAAAAAAAGAGTAAAAAAACTGTATAAAACAAAACGGATCTGACATGAAAAAATAATAAAACGAAAATATATCCAATAAATGTATCATAAAACAAGTCACGAAAAAAAAAAAAAAAAAACCCTCAGTGAACAAAACAATTAAATATGAAACAATAATAACAATAACAACAACAACAACAACAACAACAATAATAAAACAAAATCACCTACACATAATAATAAACAAAAAAAACAAACAATAAAAACACACACTAAAAGACAATCACACACACACCCACACACACACCCACACACACACACACACCCACACACACACGTAACAATAATACAAGTTAAGACAAGACAGTAGTGTTTCCTCATCCCGGTGTTTCTCTGCGACAATTTCCCCATTTGTCAAGACGATAAAAAGGGCGGGAAAGGAGGGGAAACGAGGCAAAAAAAAGAGAGGGAAAAAAAGAGAGGGAAAAAAAGAGAGGGAAAAAAAGAGAGGGAAAAAAAGAGGGGAAAATCGAGTCTATCTGTAGCCATTGCTGGTTCTACACGACATGAAAAAGTGGAGGAGGAATGGTGAGGGAAGGTGGGAAGGTAGGATGGATAAGGGGACGGGAAAAAAGATGGAAGGAAGGATGGAGGGAAGGAAGGAAGGAAGGATGTAGGGAGGGAGGAGGAGGAGGAGGAGGAGGAGGAGGAGGAGGAGGAGGAAGGGAGATGAGAAATGAATGAAATATTGGAAGACAAACGAGCTATCAGTTCTATACTCTCTCTTTTTCTTTCTCTCTCTCTCTCACTCTCTCTCTCTCTCTCTCTCTCTCTCTCTCTCTCTCTCTCTCTCTCTCTCTCTCTCTCTCTCTTTCTCTACCCTACTGACACGCCCACACACCTACACCCACGCAAACATACACACACACACACACACACACACACACACACACACACATATAACTCCCCACCCACACACAGGAAAATAAAAAATAATACGGAAAGTGAAAGAAAGAATGAATGGGAGGATGGGAAAGAAGTCGAAGAGGAATGAAAGTTAAGAGAAAGTATGATGAATGAGGAGGACGAGGAGGACGTGAGGAGAAAAAGACGAAAAGAAAAGAAAAGAAAAGAAAAACGAAAAGAAAAGAAAAGAAAAGAAGATGGAAATAATAAGTCAACTTGTCTTTTTTCTTATAGACAGAGAGACAGAGAGACAAACAGACAAACACACACACACACACATACACACACACCCCAGCAACAACAACAACAACTACTACTATTACCACTATCACTACTACTACTACTACTACTACTACTACTACTACAACTACTACTACTATCACCAATGCAACTCCTATTACGAAAAAAAACCAAAACACGAATAAAAAAAAAAGGACAATCTTCTTCCAATAACCTAAGCCATTTTTTTTTTCATTCTTGGTTCGAACAGAAAAAAAATATCAGTCTAACATTTACCTTCAATTTTTTCAGAGATTTCTTAAGAATATTTATTGGCTGGGTCTTGTTTGTACCTTACTCAACATGTAGAAAGTGTGTATGTGTGTGTGTGTGTGTGTGTGTGTGTGTGTGTGTGTGTGTGTGTGTGTGTGTGTGTGTGTGTGTGTGTGTGTGTGTGTGTGTGTGTGTGTGTGTGTGTGTGTGTGTGTGTGTGTGTTTATAACCCTCCCTGTTTGTATTCATGAGTAGGGCAAGATAGCTAGATAGTGTTAATCTGAATCCCTTGGTAATGAGACACACAATTCCTAACACACACCAATATAAACTTGAGCCCATTAGCAGCATCAACTATTTAAGGAAGTAACTCACTCCACCCACCAAGGACTGTGTGAACTCAAGACATGAAGTATTACCAACTATCAAACACACTTCCTTGCCCTTGAAAACACCACAAACATGACCGTCTCTTCCTCAAACTACTTAAAAACAAGACGAACTAAAAATATTTCCACACGTTGGTGGTTGCAATGATTTTTTGACGAAAGATAATGAGTATGTGAAACTATTTGATATTTGCAGATACACGTACATATTTATAAACAGACATACACACGTACATACAGTAGGTAAAAATGATAGATAGATAGACAATACAGGGATAGGTACAACCATAGAGAAAAAAAGACATATATACAGTCAGCCATATAGACAGACAGACAGACAGACAAACACAGACAGGACGAGACAGACAGACAGACGGAGATACTTTCATTTCCAAGATAATCCTGATATAAATGTTTCTAAAATTTTAATAGAACGGTTGAAAAAATGTGTTTTCGGCGTTAAGCTGTTTATATTCCCTAAGTCTCAACACCATCTGCTAAAATACACTAAAAAAAATGTATATATGTATGATTAGGAAAATAAACACAATATTGAAAATGTACACTTGAGGAAATAGTGAAATAATGTATTGAAATTAAGCTGTAAAAAATAAAATAAATAAAATGCTTTGAAACTTTACTTAAAACACACAAAAAATCATTGAAATTATATGGTGTAAAAAAATTGTTAAGTAATTTATTGAAATTACGATGTTAAAAAATTATAAAAAAAAATGAATTGAATTTAAACTTCAAGAAAATATTAAAACAAACACTGAAATTCCACTAACAACAAAAAAATCTTTAATCGAATCTCATACAAGATTAAAAAAAAATTAAGAAAAAGAAAATTATCACACATTCAGGAAAGCTTTTCGATAAGTGAAAGACATCAAACTGGTGAACACACACTCTCTCTCTCTCTCTCTCTCTCTCTCTCTCTCTCTCTCTCTCTCTCTCTCCTCTCTCTCTCTCTCTCTCTCTCTCTCCTCTCTCTCTCTCTCTCTCTCATTCTCTCTCTCTCTCTCTCTCTCTCTCTCTCTCTCTCTCTCTCTCTCTCTCTCTCTCTCTCTCTCTCTCTCTCTCTCTCTCTCTCTCTCTCTCTCTCTCTCTCTCTCTCTCTCATATTTTCAACAGATAAGCTCATTACGAGACTTTTATCTTCATACATAATGCACATACACACCTCTCTTCACCCTAAGTCTTCCCTCCCTCTCCCTTCACATTCCCCTCCACCTTCTCTCCAAGTCTCTCCATACTCTCTCTCTCCTCCAAAGCATTCCTCCACTGTTCTTACCTCCTTCCAATTCTCCTCTTCTCTCCTCCTCCTCCTCCTCCTTTCTCTCCAGCCCTCCACCTAAGACCACTTGTAAAAGAAGCCCTTTCTTTTTAAATGACTGGCATGTTCTATAACCTCTCTCTCTCTCTTTCTCTCTCTCTCTCTCTCTCTCTCTCTCTCTCTCTCTCTCTCTCTCATTAGCGTTCCCGCCAGAGAGATAATAAGAAGTGGAGGAGGAGGAGGAGGAGGAGGAGGAGGAGGAGGAGGAGAGGAGGAGGAGGAGGAGGAGGAGGAGGAGGAGGAGGAGGAAGAGGAGGAGGAGGAGGAGGAAAGGGAAAAAGAAAAATGAGGATCAGAAGGATAAGGAGGATGAAAACTAAGTCAAAAAAAGTATTAGGAAGAAGAAACAAAAGACGAGGAGGAAGAAGAGGAAGAAGAGGAGGAGGAGAGAGGAGGAGGAGGAGGAGGAGGAGGAGGAGAAGGAGGAGGAGGAGGAGTAAGAAGAAATACATTTAAAGGAAAAGAGGGAGTAAGATAAATCAAGAGAATAAAGAGGAGAGAAGAAATTGGAGGAAGGCGAAGGTAAGGTGAAGAGGAAAGAGGAGAGACGTGCTAATGTGTTGAGAGAGAGAGAGAGAGAGAGAGAGAGAGAGAGAGAGAGAGAGAGAGAGAGAGAGAGAGAGAGAGAGAGAGAGAGAGAGAGAGAGAGAGAGAGAGAGAGAGAGAGAGAGAGAGATAATATATACACTGCCGAGAACAAATGATAGTCTAGAGAAAATTAACACACACAGTCAGTCTCTCTCTCTCTCTCTCTTCTCTCTCTCTCTCTCTCTCTCTCTCTCTCTCTCTCTCTCTCTCTCTCTCTCTCTCTCTCTCTCTCTGCAGGCAACGATCGCAGGCATGACGTCATTATCCTTTACTGGTGACGTCACAGAATTCTTCCTCCTCTTCCTCCTCCTCCCCCTCCCCCTCCTCCTCCTCCCCTCCCTCCTCTTGAACCTTTCTACATAGGATACCTCATGAAATACTCTATTTCATGAGGATTTATAGACTGTGCAGCGCTATCGTGAAATTGGTGGATCTGCGCAATTTGGAGATAGAACAGGAGGAGGAGGAGAAGGAGGAGGAAGAGACACTGAATAAACAAAGGAATGAGAGCGATAAACAAGGGAATTAAGGGCCACACGGAATGAAAATGAAGGAGAAGCAGCAGAGCGTGATAATTTGGAGGAGGACAGGAAATGGGAGTAAGTTTGGCGCAATAAAAATGTGACGAAACGAAATATAAAGAAAAATGAATAATAGAAACACAAGGAAGTCATAAAGATAAAGAGAAAATGATAATAAGAGGAGGAGGAGGAGGAGGAGGAGGAGGAGAAAGAAGAAAAGAAGGAAGAGGAGCAAGAGAAGTGCAAAAAAATAAACAAAAATAAGGAATTTAAATGAACTAACAAAAAAATTCCAAAATTCTTATATATTATCAATACAAATAAATAATAATGATAAATAAAAC
>JAXIVD010008806.1:0-16706 GCA_036785275.1 Cancer borealis | reverse complement strand
CTAAGCTGTGTGTGTGTGTGAAAGAGAGAGAGAGAGAGAGAGAGAGAGAGAGAGAGAGAGAGAGAGAGAGAGAGAGAGAGAGAGAGAGAGAGAGAGGAGAGAGAGAGAGAGAGAGAAGAGAGAGAGAGAGAAAAAAAAAAAAAGAGAAGTTACACAGGAAGGAAACAAAAATTATTCCAAACGACAAAACGAAGCTCTTTTTGTCATCTTATAAAAAGTCAAACACAAATAAAACGAGGACGAGGACGAGGACAAACAGGAGGAAGGAGACGAAGACGAAGACGACAAGAACAACGACGACGAATAGCAGTACGACGACAAAGAGGAGGAGTAAAAAATAAAAAAAAAAATAAAAAAAAAATAGAGGTACAAAAAAAGTGGGAGAAGGAAAAAAGAAAGTGAAGAAAACAACCCCAATAAATTGAAAGAGACAGAGAAGAAGAAGTGCAAAACGCGAGTAACGTGAGGGAGACCAGATGGCGTTTGCCGATGCGCTGGGAGTTCAACGAGGACGCAGGGAAGAAGGAGAGGAGAGGAGAGGAGAGGAGAGGAGGGGCAAGCAAAGTTAGAAAGGCAGAGGAGATAAGATTAAAACAGGAGAGGGGAAAGAGGGAGAGAGAAGAAGATAGGAAAGAGGCAGTAGGAAAAAAATGAGGCAGAAAGGAAAGAAAGAGGAGGAATCAGCTCGGAAAGGAGGGATGAAGGGGTTTGGGAGAAGAAAAAGTAATGGGTAGGATAGATAGAAGAAGGGAAAAAAAGGGGACGGAAAGAATGGTGGAATGTAGGCTTTGAGGGAGGCAGAGAAAGGATACAAGAAGGAGTGGAAGGATGCAAGGGATTCCGAAACGTGGGAAGAAATTGAAGGTTTTAGGAAAGAAGAAAAAGAGGTTTAGAGGACTGAGGGAAGAGGCGATGAGAGAAAAGATGGACCAAGATTTATGTGTGAAAGTAAAAAAGGATGGAAGGAAGACAGATAGAATTATGAAAAAGAAAAGATCACTTGCTATAACTCCTTCTCTCCTGCACCTGGTTCTTCAACAGGTGTGTAGAGGGGACAGGCAGTAAGTATATTGCATTATTAGTGATGGGTTTGAGAGCACACGGTACATTCACCACACTGAACCAAATACATAAAATAAATACACTAAATATATACCAAAGAAAATAAAAATGCCCTAAATAAATAAAAGTTTTTCCATAAAGATATATAAGAAAAAAAATAATATATATATATAGACAGTCAAGGCACACATTAATCCCAAACTATTACATATATTCAAACAATAAGATAAATGAATAAATATATCAAACTAAAACTTCCATGAATATTTCCTCATCACAGACAAAGAACAATAAACATTAACATAATATACTTCATAAATGAGAAGCAGACTTGTCATTTATATCATAAAGGTAATGGCAGGTGAAGGCATTATGATAAATTACAGGTGAACGTTAATAAAGGTATATCAAATAACAGATAATGAGAGAGAGAGAGCAGAGAGAGGAGAGAGAGAGAGAGAGAGCGAGAGAGAGAGAGAGAGAGAGAGAGAGAGAGAGAGAGAGAGGAGAGAGAGAGAGAGAGAGTGAGAGAGAGAGAGATGGCCTTACCTGTTGCCTCTGAAGTAAATGATGTAACACAGTACGGTCTAATCAAAATTTAATCTTATATACACCAAAGACACAAAGAGAGAGAGAGCGAGAGAAACAGAGAGAGAGAAAACATGTTGAAACACGAGAGGGTACAGGACTAGAGAGAGGAGGTGTGTGTGAGGTGGTGTGTGGTGTGTGGTGTGTGGTGTTTGGTGTTGACACAAACCCTTAGTGAACCACATAATTAACTTTTCATCAGACCACGCTTTGTTTCATCACCACTAAAACCAAGCCAGAGGTAACCCTAACGAATCTTTTCACACTCACTCTCTATCTCCATCTATCTATAAACACAAATCCTTTTTCCTTTTCCTACCCCAGAGACGGTATACAAGCGGTGTGACGTTTCTGGAAGATGGGCGGGGCAAGATTCAAGGGGACTTCACTATACCACAAGGCTGGACCAACTACACCGTCTGCTTCACCAAGGCCATCCAGGAGATCATCAGAGAACTCTACAAGGACTCAGCGGAGGATGCACAGGTAAGGAAGATAATTGAAGTGAGGTGAGATGAGGTTAGGTGAGGTTTAGATTAAGCTTAGTTTGGATAAGGATAAATATAATATAGTTAGGTAAGATTATGTGGAAGTAAATCTGCACACGTTTTTTATCCATTCAATTAACCTGACATGCTACCAGCCGTAAATAAAGGTGAGGTGAAATCCTTGAGATCGAGCCCGTGATTGAATGAACGTTTCTACTAGTACGCGTTAGACCACCACTCTGCCACGCCACTTAAGAGTTAAACAAGTGAACGCACATCCACAAAAGGTTAGACGTGAAAGAGAGCGCTGAGCAGCACAGTTTAAATTGTGTTACAGAGCTGAAGTAGAGAAGGGAAGGACTCGTTTTAGGCTAACAGTTAGGGAAGGGAAAGTAATTATATTTTATTTTTTATGATTTTTACAACTTGGTTCCTTGTCCAGCGTAAGTTTCTGATGATTTTTTTTGCGTTCTCTAGTTTCCCCTTTCTGCCTGCCTGCCCTCCTTCGGTCATCCTTCCAATATCCTTCAAATTTCGCCCAGGGTCCATCGATCAGTCGCTCTCTAAAAACTCATCTCATTTTTCAAGAAGAACTTTGTGATCTCTCTCCTCTCGTCCTTCTCTTTCTCTCTTTCGCTTTTTTTTTTTTTTCTCTCTCTCTCTCTCATACAGTACAAGAACAACAAAACTAAACAAAACACTTTTTTTTAAACAAAGAATCAGATGACAGAGGGTAACAAAATAAAAGAAACACAAAAAAAAAATTAATAATAATAAACATAAACTTTCAACAGGATTACTTGATCTCTTCCCCGCAAAGACCTTTCCTATCCCTCCAGTCCTAACAGCACGTCTTCTGAAGGACCTCTGATGCCTATAGGACTAGGACAAGGTAACCAACCACGACCCGTCTAGTAAGGAAACACCCAAACACATTTCCAGGTTAACGTTTTGTGGTGTTTTCTTTCCTTTATCAAAGTTTCCCTCCTGAAAAAAAGCCCTTTGATGTCGCAGTGTCTTGTGTTGAGAAGGCTGGGGAAAAAAAGAAGAAAGGCTGCGGCTCCTTAAAGGTTGATATATAAAAGGGAAACAATAATATTATGTGGATAAATTTCTGTTGCTATCATAGAGTGAGTCACGTGCTGGACCTCAAAACTTCCCACCAAACGAAACACTTCAGTAAACTCTCTTGAAACTACAACACAGTTTTTTTTCTTTCTGTTTCTTTTACGTAGGGTTACAAAATACAGTCCTCCTCCTCCTTATCCTTAGACTGGGTTACCACACGAGGCCGCCAATCACTCCCACCACAAATTACTCGGTAAGATGAAAAACGAGAAAAAGTTGATGTCCAATTTCGAAATGACGTGGACAGAGAAAGAGCGTATAAGATGGAGGGAAGTAAAGGGAGAGACGTGGAGGGAGAATTAAATGCGAGGAAAGAAAGGGAGGAGACGGGAGCCTGGAGGGGACAAACAGGAGAGGAGAGAAAAGACGAAGGACCACTGAAGAGGAAGAGGAAAAACTAGCCGGAAGAATGTGGAGAGGATAACTTGGAAAGAGGAATTATTTTTTCCTTACACTACAGCAATGAAAGGAAGAGAGAGAGAGAGAGAGAGAGAGAGAGAGAGAGAGAGAGAGAGAGAGAGAGAGAGAGAGAGAGAGAGAGAGAGAGAGAGAGAGAGAGAGAGAGAGAGAAACCCTGTCTGTTATTACCCGTTCTAGCTCTGTTGTAATCAAAATAAAAGCTAGACCGAAATTTTTTGCACAGAAGTAAAACAACAAAGAAAAATTTCAAAAAGTAACAGATGACAAGAATAAAAAAAAAAAAAGACGACGAGGACGAGGAGGAGCAGAGGATGAAGACGAGGGGAAAAAGAAAATAAAAGAGTAAAAGAATAGCCCTAACTGCACTAAAAAGGGGAATTGTCCTCTCTCTATAGAAAGAACCAACCTTGTTAAGCTTCGAACAAAGTTGTAACAGAGTGAGGGAAGGGCAAAGGGATGCGAGAGAGAGAGAGAAAGAGAGAGAGAGAGAGAGAGAGAGAGAGAGAGAGAGAGAGAGAGAGGGAGAGAGAGAGAGAGAGAGAGAGAGAGAGAGAGAGAGAGAGAAAAAAAATACTTTAAACCTTCAATACAGATTACATTCACATCATTACAAAGTTACATTTACATTACTCCTTCGCCTTCACTGACATGTAAAACCCTACTAAGAGTTTAAAATAGTCCATTTATATTCCCTTTTGAATTATTTAATACCTGACAAGTTTTAACATGCCCTGGAAAAAGCTTAAATATATAATAGAAAAAAAGATGGCGCAGGGTTAAAAAAAAATTCTCTATATATCTCTCCATAAAACGCATCTCTGACCTACAATATAACTCATTCCACATAATATTTCCACTAATAAAAACATCATTAGACCCTCATTACTTATCTCCCAAGCCAATCACAGCTTCACACACCTGTCCTGATCGATGACTTTCCACCAATCACCAATCAGCATCACGTATACCTGACATCACCAGCATTACCAATCACATATTAACAACAGGAGTAAGATTAGGTGACAGTACGTCCTCTTGTGCCCTAATCCATGAGTCTCCAGGAAGCTAAGAACATAAGGGACAGCTCTCAAGGGTAATGCAGGTACAAGGATGATATATCTAGTTAGTGTTGTGTTTACGATGTGTTACTTAAGCAATTTCACAGTAGGTTGATGTCATTACACGCTAGATAACGAGGCATCCAAGGTATCATCGTAGGAAGTAACGGTAAGGCGTAGAGATGTAATGCAATGTTATGTTATGTTATGTTATGTAGACGAAGTTATTTTGCGTTATGTTCCTACGAAATAGAATGGAGAAAAGGTGGATAGGGAATAGGATAATTGCAAACAGGTGAGCGAAATGTAGGTAATTAAGTGGGTCTCATTTTAATAAACTACGATTAAATAAAGCAACATTTTCTGTAGCGTGCAGTTATTGCTGACACACACACACACACACACACACACACACACATACACACACACACACACACACACACACACACACACACACACACAACGTACCCTTTCTTTAATAAATGTTTCCCCTTCGTTTACGATCTAATATTCGCAAGTGGACGAAATAAAACCTGGAAATGTTCAAAATACCTTATTGTCCTCAAAGGGAACATGTTTTTGTCCTATTTCTAACCTTGTCTGTCTATCTTTTATCTCTGTTTACGTCTGTTTTTTGGTTTTAACTGTAACTCTATACATATACCTGTCCACATTTACTAATTAACATACCTGTCTAAATTTCTTCTGTTATAAATGGTCTATCTTGAAAACATTTATGTCTATCTATTTATTTCATTCACCACAACCACCATCACCATCACAACCACCATCATCATCATCACCATCACCATCATCATCACCATCATCATCACCATCACCATTACTTTCACGCCAAAAGATTACAAATTTCACGTGGTCACTCTAGTTCTCTATTCTTAACTTTTGCTGTGTTTATTTTATCTTCCTTCCTCCTCTTCTCTTCTCTTCGTACCCACCTGGTTTTCTTTCTCCCTTCCCTCTTTCTTTTCCCTCCCAGTTTGTCTGTTTCGTTCATTAATGCCTTTCATCTTTTATGATTATTTTCTTCTTAACTTTCCGCTTCGTTATCCTACTTGCGCAATGTTTATGAAGTTACCTTTACGATGTATTAATTTTCTTTGTTTTCTTTGTTATCTCTCTCTCTCTCTCTCTATCATACATAAAAACAAAACTTTTAAAAAATCTAACAAATAAATGAATAAACTAATAAGAGTCAAATATACATTCCAAACAGATTCCTCTATTTCCCTTCTATTTATTAATTTTCATTCTACATTATTTATTTCACTGAACCAGAACTCATATTCTTGCATATTATTTTTCAACCACAATCGAGACCCTAATGAGATTTCAGCCCCGGAAGCCCAACGGCCCAACTCCGCTGTTTTAGGCCGAGTAAACACTAAAAGCGATGGAATTATTTGAGCCGAAAATGTTCTATTTGTCCTTGAATTTTGAGCCTTATATGTTCTGCAGCCATGAGTCAGATCAATGCAGGAGGGAGATAGGGGTGAGGGAGGTTTGCCATTCAGTCATTTGCATGTTATGATAATTACATATTTTTTGTTGTCATGTGATCTATATAATGTAAAGTACAAAGGGTTGCCTCGTAAGCTATAATTAATGAACCCAGTTTGTTTTCCATCGTGCATAGTAATCATCAAACAGGTTGCGTAGTCATTAGGTTGAAAAAAAAAAAAAAAGGAATATTGTATCTATAGTAATCTATGAAAACACGAATATAACAATAAATAACAACAATAATCATCTAATAATCATAAACCTCCATATTCCAAATACTCGTTAGCATTATACACAAACTTATACTGATGTAGTTTATTATATGTTATTCTAAAAGCAGTAGCATGCAATAAAGAGTAAAGTTTAAGAGGGAATTGCAATAGTCTCCATCCACCTGTCTCACACTCTCCGTTTTCTTTCTCCATCCCGCCAGACGAAGCTCAACATCGCTCTGGGAACGCGCATCATGGAAATAATTGGACTGAGTCTCTCGCTGGCATCTCTCTGCATCTCGCTCGCCATCTTCTTTTACTTCAGGTAAGATGCATTTCACTCCTTTGTAAGTCTGCAGCAGTGAAGGTATCAGTTTTCTCAAACCTAATTTCTTACACAGCACTTTATTTGTTGTTTTAAGCTGTATCTCTCTTCATCGTTCATTCTTCCTAATTCCTTTTGAGTGCCTTCCTTTATCCAGCTATCCGTCTCTCTGTCAGTTATCCTTCCTACGATAGTTTTAGTTTTAAGGCTGTTTTTGGGAGCAAGAAATAAGAAGCACATTTATTTAACCTTCATTCCTCGTAATAGAAGACAACACTGCTATTATTTACAGGGAGGTGTTTCTGTCACGGCCATTTAACTGCGGACCATTTTGGCAACTTTTATATTGCATTACTCTTGATAAAAGTGAGTGCCAAGGACAGGATTAAGAAGCATATTTTCTTGCCACGCACGGATAAAAGTAAGAATTGAAACATTTATATCAAGCACAAACATTCTAAACTGCCTTAAGGATACCAGATAAATATAAGGAAGTGAAGTGGTGTGTAAGCGTTGGCTGGCAAATAGAAAACGACACGAGGCCTCAGGTTGTCTATCCTTCACATTAGTTTGGTGCTTGCGATGCTTTGAAATTGTTGAATAAAAACAGACTATCTTGTTCTTTCTCCGCTTGTCACTCACAGGTTGACATGAAAGTATTATTCTATTGTGAAGTATCCTCCAGGTAATCAATTTTGTTCTTGTCTTCGTGTAGATTTCAATATTCTCGGTATTGTGAACATTGTACTGACTCGGTATATTAAAAAAAAAAATCCCTACATTCTCATCACAACGTCGCTACAGCCACTAGTGCAATAATGTTATAACTGTTATTTCTTAAACAAAATACTTATGATATCATGATTGTGACTGAAATCAATGACATTTTATTATCCTATTGAAAAACATGTTGACAGATTTTAACTTATTTTATGCATATTCAAGACGTGTATTTACGTATTATTCCCTTAGAGATTATATATATTTTTTCCCTTTGGACGAAACGAACAAAAGGATGTTATTGCTGTGTGATGCCTTTAGAGAATCCTTCCACTGCCTTCTCTTTTATGAAGGTTTATTTTCTCTTTCATTTCGTCTTTCATGCGCCTCATTATTTAATTAGTGCTGGAGGCGTTATTGGCATGGCTCCGAAAACACATTAACACAGACAGAAGACACACAGTTATATAGACAGGTGAACGCAAAGACAGATAGAGGCAATTATGTGAAAATGCATCATATTCATCAATCTTTGTCGGAAATAAAGGAATATTAAATAAAGTGCTGGATAAGAATTAAGAATCTAGTATCAAATAAGCACTGGATATCAAGTTTTTTTCATATTTTCTTCACTTGAGAGAGAGAGAGAGAGAGAGAGAGAGAGAGAGAGAGAGAGAGAGAGAGAGAGAGAGAGAGAGAGAGAGAGAGAGAGAGAGAGAGAGAGAGAGAAAGAAAGGTTGAATGGACTGCACCAAGGAAGAGAAAGCGAGGAAATCTGTGAAGGCAAGATAAGACTGAAAGAAAACCAAGAGAAGAAACACCGGACGACTTCAACAATTCAAGGAAGAGAAAAAAAATGAGGAATGAGAAGCAGGAAAAAAAACAATACGAAAATGAAGGGGAAGAAGAAAAAAAAATTGAAATGAGAACAAAGAGATGTCAAATAATTTAACTTGATGAAAATTAAATCAGAAAGGTTAACACGATGGACAGTTTTTGGCCCAAATAATGTTGTCTTCCCCAAAATTTAAGTTCCTAATTAAATAATCTATCCTATGTTCGTAGGTTTCCAGACCATTTCCCTTGGACATTGTATTTCTGATAAGGTTTTTTCCTCTCTAATAGACACGTTTATCTGCCAATTTGATCTTTCTTAGTATATTAAATTCTTCCTCTTTCCCTTAATCTGCCTTATCAATCACCGTCTCGCTGCTTGACAGTTATCATATAAAACCATTTCACTTTTATTTCATATCTCTCTCTCTCTCTCTCTCTCTCTCTCTCTCTCTCTCTCTCTCTCTCTCTCTCTCTCTCTCTCTCTCTCTCTCTCTCTCTCTCTATCATCTTTTTAATTATGTTACCTCATTCTTTTGTGTAATTCTTATATAATTGGTTCAGTATCATTACCCAGCACTGTTCTGTAATGATCCAGAGGTTTAATTATCCATTTCCTTAATATATGCATCCTCTGAGTGAAGGAATCTGTTTTTAGTGGTCAGGATTCCCTTTCATCTAATCAATAAACGCTTTGCTGCTGCTTTTACCTTCCCACATACCAAACGGGAAGCCTTTACCTCTTCAAATACCTCTTCCTCTTCCTCTTCCTCTTCCTCTTCCTCTTCCTCTTCCTCCTCTATGCCTCACAAACTAGTCCATCGCAACTCAATACTTTTCCAACATCGTGTAAAACTTCCACAACTAAACACACTTAAGTTTTTTTTTCGAAGTTTTATCTCCTTGCAAAACGTCAATTTGTCAACCTGAACGCCGCTGTCTTAACTACTTTTCTTTAAGTGGTCTCTCCTGGTACAGTTAACATTCCCTATAGTTTCTTTTCCTCATTTACTTCCCCGACACTTCCCATTTCCTTAGCCATTCCCTTTCCCAGATACTAAGTGATCATCTGTCTTCCCTTTTATCTTTCTCTTTCCCCTACCTCTTTACTCTCCCCTTTTTACCCCTATTAACCTGTTTGATACACTCTAAATAACTTCATTCATAAGCATAATTATAGTCACTTTAAAGCCTCAACGGTAAGTAAACACAGCACACACTTCATGATTTAAGGCCGAGAAGTAACGTAATATTAGGATAGGAGTAAAATATGTGTTAGTCCTCCCCTGAAAAGTGTACAGTACGTGCAAAGTAATATATGATGATGTAACAAGATTTTCTTACAACTTATCTTCCTCTTTCTCCCCTTCCACGTCCTTCTCCTTGCACTAACACACCCTCGCACACAATACATCCATGTCGTGGGCCTGACGGTTAGTTTGCCTTAGTGGTACTCCCTTCCCTTCCCTTCCCTTCCCTTCCCTTCCCTTCCCTTCCCTTCCCTTCCCTTCCCTGGTGCCTTCCTACATAAGCGGTACTGCTGGTGTTCTCGCAAATAGAAGGAGTTATTATCAGCGGGTAAAATCATAGAAACAGCTGGAGGGAGAGTAAGTCAGGCGAGGTACAAGGCAGCGTGTTATCAGCGTCACTATTGTTCCAGCGTCCCCTGCTCCTGAGACCCTTGTATGCCTGACGAGGTTACGAGATGCTGCTAAGGAGAAGGTTTATTATTCAGTCTTAGTTTCAAGCGGTCCACACTGCGGGTTGAATCACGTATCGTATTAGATAAGGTGTTTAATCCTATTGTGTTTCCTATATTCATCTGTTTTGATACTCGCATGTTGAATTGTTAATTTACCTTTACTCTGATGGTTAATTAGCGGTTTGTATGTGATTATTATGTTAAAAAATTTCGCTTATCATTATCCAATTTCCGAGTATCTACAAAGAGGTATCCTTCTTACGGAACTGAGCAGGAGGTGAAGGCGAGAATTACAGACTCAAACTTATACCGAGTCTGTCATCGTCTATCCTTATAAGTGGTTTGAAAAAAGTTGCCTTGAGCTTTTCTCCTGTCAGCTACAGCCTCCAGGGAAAGAGGAAATACTTGGAAAGGGAAAGTGGGCTGCGAGGAGGGTCATGCGAGGGACGGAGGGCACTTGTGTTTGGATCGAGGGGGAGAGAGGGGGGGGAAGGGCGGTAGGGGTAGGGACAGCAGCTGCAGCAGCAGCAGGTCAAGGGGACGGAGATAAGCCCAATGCTTTGAAATCCTTCTCCTGTATGTTCCTTTTACACACACACACACACACACACACACACACACACACACACACACACACACACACACACACACACACACACACACCTGTTTAATCTTATCTTTTGAAGAAGTTCCAGTGCCTAACTTTAACTCTTTTTCTATGGCCTCTCCCTCTTTCTTTCCCTCCCTCCTTCTTTCTCTCTCTCCCCCTCTTCCTCCTCTTCCTCACCCCTCCCACACTCACCTCCTACCCATCCCTTCCTTCCAACAATTCACTCTTCCATGTCTCCTCCTTTCCTTCCCTCCTTCCCACACGTCCCTCCCAAGGTTGAAGACAAGTCAAAAGAATCAACCATCCAGCCATTTAGTTCTCTTCCTTTCCTTCCTATTTTGGTGCATCTCAGGTAAGTCTTTCCACTTTTATCTCTCTTCTCCTCCAGTTCTTGTTCTCTTTCACTCCCCCTTCTCTTGTCTTCTACACACACATCCCCGCCAACAGATATTTTCATTCCTATATTTTCTCTCTTCCAATTATATTCTCTTTTTCTTTCCATTTTTTCACAGTTTCCTACACTTAAAAAAACTAAACCTTTTAATCTCTTTTTTTTTTTTTTTTTCCTCTTGCTCTATTTATTAGATGGAACTTATAGATGAAAAAAAAAAAGAATAGAACGAAGCCTATAGGGTCATAATTATCTCTCGGTGAAAAAGAGTAGAGTAATATTATTAGATAGAGATAAAAAGTACAAGTGTGTGGAGGTGAAGAAAGTGTGAAATAAGACTGAGGGTGTGTGAATATAGATCTCTCTCTCTCTCTCTCTCTCTCTCTCTCTCTCTCTCTCTCTCTCTCTCTCTCTCTCTCTCTCTCTCTCTCTCTCTCTCTCTCTAACTCAACCAGCCACCGCCTTTAAAAATCGATGACCTACATAAGGGACAATTCATATGCGGAATACAACCTGATGATAATTTATTCGTATTAAAATCAAAATTTACTTATAGTCTGATTTTCGACACCATAAGGAAATAAATTGATGGGCATATTTTACCTTATATTTATCATAATCACCTTCCTTATACATTTTTATCTTAATCCTGAAGGTGATGTGATAGTAACTCTAACACTCCATTTTCTTTACTCTCATTTTCTAGGTTTTTTCTCTCTTGATCGTAATGCTGAAGTACGTGAGGGAGTCTTCTAAGTGACTTTATCAAAATCTACACCTCACATGTTAGGGTTAGGCTCTTGGATTAGGTGTAACAGGCAATAATCTTTCATCTACCTTCCTAGCCCCACATATTGACTCAGTTACTTATTCATCTCTTCTACCTCAACTCTTCATCTCTCTCCTCTCCCTCTTAATAAAGGAAAATAAACATAAGGGTGCGCGTGTGTGTGTTAATTTTGAACGTGGCGATGCTGAGGCTACTACTACTACTATTACTACTACGACTACTACTACTACTACTACTACTACTCCATATAGTTCAGCTTCCTCAGGCCCAGCCATTCATCTTGCTAACACACACGAGGCACACCCAACACAGGAGACTCATTAATTATAACACAAAAAAGAGTAAGGGAGAGAGAGGAGGCTCTTGACACACATACAACGCTTGGTTTCTCATCAATCTCTTAGGCTTGAAAAAATAACCAAAGGATTCTTCGTATGAACTGTGACTAATGTTAACTGATGAGCCTCTAATGATAGGTAATTATGTCATGTTTTTATATATATATATATATATATATATATATATATATATATATATATATATATATATATATATATATATTTTATTATGATATAAGAATAGTCATAACATAAAGAAATCCAATAATAGATTTATAAAAAATGCTAAATTATTTCCTATTCCTTCCATTTCAGAATATATGAATGGTTTAAATAGTTACTCAAATTAACGATAGAGAGTGAAAAGTATGATCATTTACATACTATAATGTGTGATGATAATAATGTATACACGTCACGTAATGTTATAGTGACATAGATGTTTGTTAATTATGTTCGCTAACAATATTCAAAGCATCTCTGGCTGACATACCTACCTGTTCTGTAAGCCAGTTAACCTGATATCAAAACTTTGAGTGTTTGTGTGTGTGTGTGTGTGTGTGTGTGTGTGTGTGTGTGTGTGTGTGTGTGTGTGTGTGTGTGTGTGTGTCATTGATTAGTTGTTCAAGGGATTCGAGTGTCAAAGTTAGTATTACTCTCTCTCTCTCTCTCTCTCTCTCTCTCTCTCTCTCTCTCTCTCTCTCTCTCTCTCTCTCTCTCTCTCTCTCTCTCTCTCTCTCTCTCACCCCCCCCCCCTCCTGCATCCCTTCGACAATTAATCATAAAAAGCTCCAGGAAACTAAAGACCAAAAATAAAAACAAAAGATGACTCGCCTGACACCAGCTGGGCGTCGTGCAGCTGCAGTTAAGTGTCAGCGTTGTAATAATCTGATGGCTGACGGCGTGTGAGAGACAAAGGTGGAGCGCTCTAAGAATTACACAACACACACACACACACACACACACACACACACACACACACACACACACACACACACACACACACACACACACACACACACATATACACACGAAGTCGTACGTACATGAATTATGTATGCCTAACCACATTGTTATGAAAACCTTGGCAAGATGCATATGTAAGGAAGAGGAGGAAGAGGAGGCAAAGGAAGAGGAAGAGGAAGAGGAGAGAAGAGGAAGAATGGAGAAAGCAGGGATGAATGCTACATAAATACGACGCAAGGTGTATAAACAAAAACGTAACCACACCGAGGGAACATTAAATATATACAAGACAATACATAACTACTTTGATCTGATAAATAAGAAAAGCAGATTAAAAACACATGATGCTAGAACCATAATAAAGCTTTTTAATGGTTAACCTTAAAAAAAGAAAGAACACGAAAAAATAAGAAGCTTCTCGTTGTCACATGAATATATTACACGACTAAAGTATTACAGCGAGACTACAGTAGATGATTCAAGAACAATATAGAAAAAGATCAAAAAATGTTACGTGATAAACAGTAAACCTCTCTGAAGTTTATCTGTCACGTTCTGTTATTATTGTATGTTACTTGTCAAGGATGAGTATACATGATGCAGTCTGACTTAGGTGAGAAACGTGGCATAAAGGTAATTAGATGTCAAGTATAGAGAACAGCATCCTCTCTCTCTCTCTCTCTCATCAGGATCAGTAATAGATGGACAGCATATAATATCAACATTTCCGTCTCACTCTATAATTCAGTCCACATATTTTTCTGTCAATGAAAGCAATATTTCTTGTTTAATATATTTCACTTTTAATCATTAAACTTTGCGACAAACTTTCTTTACGTTCGCATTTCATCCGCTGTTGACCTGAGTCGCCGCTTTCTCCTTCCTTTCTTTATAGTTTTTGATTATTATTTTCAAGGTAAAAGTGAGGAATCATTTTCTTCATGTATAGGATCAGTCATCACTAAGGTTTATTTTTACTTTTAGTTTTGTATCTATCTAGTAGCATGGTGTTTGGAGGTCACATTTTTGTCTCTCTCATTGCAGTCTTATTGTTAACTATTAACAAGAAAATCCTTAACCTTCCTATAACATTTTCTTTATATGGTAAGGAAGAGTAACGTACAACACACATTTACAAGAGACGAGAGAAATTTTTACCACAAAGACTATAAATTCTACACAACTTACAATAGGTTTTTTTTTTCCCTCGTCAGAATTTTCCTTTAAACGAGGATTCCGCTTCACTGTTTATGTGGCTAAGAAGTAGGGAAACATGCTCATTAGTGCAGGTAATGGCATGTTGATAGGCGGAGGGGAAGGGATGGAGGAGGGAGGAGGGATGAGGGAGGCGAGGGAATAAAGGAAGGAGAGGAGGTGAATACAAGTGGAAGCGACGGAGGGAGAGCGAGAGAAAGGGAGAGAGATAGAGAAACGCAAGAAGAGTATTTGTGAAAGGGAGAGGAAATAAAAGGGAAGGAGATGCGTTAGGAGAGCAAGGAAGATAAAAGAAAATAGAGATAGATAGGTGAAAGGAAATGGAGGAAGAGACTAAATGGAGCAGGAGAGAAAAGGGAAGAAGAGGAGGATAGAGAAGGGAAGAGGAGGAGGATAGGGAAATATTCACATGTTCTGAACTAAAGGTAAGTTACATGTAGTGGAACAGAAGAAGAAGCTTGACCACCACCTACCCACCTGTACCTCTAAAAACAAAACGGAAAAAAAACGAAATATAAAAACATGGAAATTTTATACTAAAGATTAATACTAAAGAGGAAAAAATTGTACTAAACCGATTAGATAACCAATGCTTGTCTTAGGTACGAAAACCCTATACTATTCTGATGTATTTTCCATCATAACGCTCCTAGGACTGAGAGACAATAACGTGCTATACCGCCAGCAACACCTCCTTTCAAAATGTTATGTTTATCTAATCATGACGTAACTATAAACGCAATTTCCGCGAGAGGTAGTGACGCACGGAGTCTGTTCCTGTTTCCGACACTTCTGTTATTATGAAATGTTGGGCGAGGAGGAGCACAAAGAGGAAGGGAGGGAAGGATGATGTAGAAATTGATGTCATATGTGTGTGTGTGTGTGTGTGTGTGTGTGTGTGTGTGTGTGTGTGTGTGTGTGTGTGTGTGTGTGTGTGTGTGTAGATTGTGGTCTTTGGTAATAAATGATGCAGCTGCTTTGGAAATGTAAATCTATCTCTCTCTCACCCTTTCTAATAATAACAATAATGAAATATAATAATAATAATAGTAATAATGATAATAATAATAATAATAATAATAATAATAATAATAATAATAATAATAATAAAGAAGAGTAATAATGAAGCTTAATTTACCTTAATCACCTAATCCCTTCCTTAAACTTTAATTATCTTCCTGAGAGCTACAACCACCTTTATTATGGCGCCCACAACCCACCTCCTTTCTTCCTCCTCCACCCACAACCTCCACCCTAACCTCCCTCTCCTCCTCGTTCAATCACCTGACAACAAAGCCGAGGTTGGGAGGAAAGGGAAGGAGGAAAGGAGAGAGGAAGGGAGAGAAGAAGGGAAGGAGGAAGGGAGAGACGAGGCTGGTACTTCTTCCTTCTTTCCTACATTTCAAGTTTTTCATTTATTGATTTGCTCTAAAATGAGATGTTACCTGAGTACTTTGTCCGGTGTGTGTGTGTGTGTGTGTGTGTGTGTGTGTGTGTGTGTGTGTGTGTGTGTGTGTGTGTGTGTGTGTGTGTGTGTGTGTGTACCAGCACGAGCGTTCCTTCCAAGAGTAATCTACGTAATCTTGCTTTATTACCAAGCTTACGTCTTCACAATATACATAAATTTCACCGCAGACTCATTAAGGCGAATTTTTTGTACCAACATAAGCTGGTCATTCTCCTCAGTTTCCCTCCAGAAAAAAATAAGTATCACCAGCAGGGGGACTATTTCACTTCCTTAAGACCCAATATATTACTAAACCCCCAAATCTTTACTCATTTTACCGTCACCATACTCAATTAATAATAAAACTCAAATACAAACTCAAATTTTCCTTAACACACCAATACTAACAACCTGCATCACTTATATTTTCCAGGAGTCTCAAGAACAACCGGACGAGAATCCACCGTAACCTGTTTGTGGCGATACTGATCCAGGTTATGATTCGTCTGGTCCTGTACATCGATCAAGCTATCATAAGAGGTCACATAGTAGGCCACTCCGCTACCAACAGCAACACCACGCGGCAAGGCATCGACAACACGGTGAGAGCAAAGGGAGGGGGGGGTAGGAGGAGGAGGAGAAAGGAGGAGGACAGAAAGTAGAAGTAGTAGGAAAGTAAAGAATGGAGAGGAACTACCGGTCATTGAAATTACAGAGGGAGAGGGAAGGGAAAGAAGAGGAAGAAATCTCATTGGGGGACGATGGGATACGTATGTGTAAGTGAACCATTACAACCATTGAACTATTACTGAACCCTTGTCCTGTACCTTGAAATGTTGCTTGCCTTACCTTTACCTCGAATGTCCACTGAATACAGATAACACTCGAAGG
>JAXIVD010008805.1:0-10000 GCA_036785275.1 Cancer borealis | reverse complement strand
AGAGAGAGAGAGAGAGAGAGAGAGAGAGAGAGAGAGAGAGAGAGAGAGAGAGAGAGAGAGAGAGAGAGAGAGAGAGAGAGAGAGAAGAGAGAGAGAGAGAGAGAGAGAGAGAGAGAGAGAGAGAGAAGAGAGAGAGAGAGAGAGAGAAAGAAAAAAAAAGAGAGAAACAGAGAAAACACATTGAGAGAAGATGATGGACGAGGGGAGGGAGAGGAGAGAGGGACAGACAGACACACAAAGAGACACAGACAAACAAACAGTGACATAAAGACAAAACAAACACACACACACACACACACACACACACACACACACACACACACACACACACACACACACACACACACACACACACACACACACACACACACACACACACACACACACACACACACAACACACACACACACACATACACACACACACACACACACCACACACACACGTTGCGACACATTAGCGACAGGTAATACAGGTGGGAGGGGAACGCACGTGTGGGGGCGAGGCAGATTAACATAACAAAGCCATCACATCTCGGAAGTCCACTACAGCACACACACGCACACACACACGCACACACACACGCACACACACACACACACAAAAAAAAAAAAACCCCACACACACACACACACACACACACATACACTTACACATACCCACACACATTACGCACAAGAGAGAGAGAAAGATCAGCAACATATCCATCGTGTTTCTTCCCGGCTCTCGGAAGGGTGAAAGTGACAAGCGTTGTGTTTACTCTCCTGGTCACTACACTGGCTCTGGCTCCTGCCTGGCGCCGGAGAGCCAGGCAGCGAGCGCGTGCATGAGCATCATGGCTCTTGCGACTCAGCCTCACCACTCACAACTCGGCACAACATCACATAACTGGCCTCTGACGGCTTAACAATATATAGAATAAAGCCACAGTGCCTTTATAATCTCACACGGCAAAAAGGACGTGATATGGCCCCTGAGACCCGCCCACACAGTCACCACAACACCGAGAGGCACACGTACCGTCCCGCACGCCCGGGTCCATCGCTGAACTGGAACCAACTCGGAGAGAATCGATAAGAACCGCGAAATTCGTGTGTAGCGCGCCGAGGTTCAAATGTTCCTCCTGTAGATGGCTCTCCAGCACCGAGACAACTGAACGTCGACCAGCCGCTGCCGCCTCCACAGAAAACGTTACAGGATATCCAGAGAAAACGGGAAAATAATCGCCAACTTAGAAGCGTTAACTTAAATATTCTTCCATTACTAGTCATTTGAGCTTTCATAACCGGAAAATAGGTTCCAATAGCTATTATTCTTTCAGAAAACCCCAGGGAAGGAATGTGTGAGAGGCAGCAGACCATCGCTGTGCTCCGCCTCCACCAATCCCATTTCAGCTCCGCCGCTGTATGCAGGAAGTAGTTAAGGTTCTTAATGGTGGTTTCGTAATGACTATGCATTGCAGTGTTTCGCTGCAATAAAAAGTGGAGTGCAAGCGGCAAATGGTTCCATCCAGCCTGCCTGTTAAAATACGAAAAGAAAGATCATTACACCTGGGTCTCAAGGGTGTGTATACATTTGAAGCAATTATATGTAACCACCACATGAATACTTGTCGCATGTGCTAAGGACACACGATCATCTTTAAAACACCAAATAACAATAACATAACAACACCACCAAAGAGGAAGGCATTACTTTATCACTGTACTTTATCACTGTACAGTACGATATTTCACAAAGCTGCCTCCAAAGATCCCCACGACAATAAGAAAGTAAACAGTCACAACAATGCTAAACGTGACACGTGACACCCACAAATACTGACCGACATGACATTAACATTAAGACTTCTTATGATACCCAACAAGCCTAAGAACTCCCTCCCTCCGTCTAGGTGTTGATTACGTTTCTTATTCTAGATTAAGCAGAGGACAAACATCACACATCCATCCCCATCCCGCCCTATCCTACCGCAGTACCCCTTCCATGCCACTGCTATCAAGGAGTCAGTCTCAAAGCAGTCTTATGGCGGCTCCTTCCTTCCTTCCTTCCATCCTTCCTTGCCTCCCTGCAGCCCCGCCCTTAGCCGAAGTCCCGCCCTCACCCCAGCCTCGCATACACTAGTTGGTTGGCTCGAGTCCAAGCACCATCACATATTTTTACTGTGGCTATAAACTTATTTTTCTTTAGTCCAAAACGAAACTTTATATAAGAAATATAAAAATAGAATAGGATTAGTCTCGAGTTGAAGGACATCAATAGAGGAAGTTCTGAAGAGTTGTATCTGGTAGTACGACCTATAGAGATTATATTGTAGGTCTTGTTGAAGGGTGTGTGTGATAAATCTTATGATTGTTTGTGATGAGGAATGTTTTTTTTTTTTCTCTTTTTTTTTTTTCTCTCTTTTTTTTCTATCTTTTTTTTATTTAAACACTAATGAACAAAAAGGCTCAACATTACATTATTTTGATGCAACTATTCTAAAAACCTTGGGTAGAACACATGCTTCTTCTTCTTTTTTTCTCTCTCTCCCTCTCTCTCTCTCCCGCAGGTAACATTTAGGTAAGTATTATTTTCCCAACGATGTCATGAAGGCGTGCAATGACCCTTTAACTGCAGCTCACTCGGGAAAATTCAATACAGTGCAACAGTCATTTCCTTGCAGAACAAATTGTGTGGTTGGTATGTTTTGCCGGTTTGAATTAAGTGCACACAGGACGGTTTGAATAATGAAGTTGTTGAATGTGCTGTTATGTATGTTTTGTTAATTACATCTCTCTCTCTCTCTCTCTCTCTCTCTCTCTCTGTCTCTGTCTCTGTCTCTGTCTCTGTCTCTGTCTCTGTCTCTGTCTCTGTCTCTGTCTCTGTCTCTGTCTCTCTCTCTCTCTCTCTCTCTCTCTCTCTCTCTCTCTCTCTCTCTCTCTCTCTCTCTCTCTCTCTCTCTCTCTCTCTCGTCGATAAATACACAATTCTTTCAAATAGTCCGAATTGCAAGTCGCTAAAAAATATACAAAAATCCTTTCTGTAACATAAAATATATCATAGACATGCATAAAATAGTCTCGTTTTCTATGCATAAAAATTCCAAAGTCTTAACGATGAATGCAAAGGTTTACGAATTTTTTAAAATGTATGTATCATAACCAGAATACGTAAAGAGAGATTTAGTTTCTTTTTTATATATATTTTCAAACTAAATAAATACTTTAAAAAATATATATTTATGTGGGTGGAAGTTGTTCTAAAAATATCTCTGCATTAATTATTTGAATATGCACTATTTCTTATTTATATCTCTCTCGATGTTGTTGATAATTATACTGATGATGACGATGATGATGATGATGATGATGATGATGATGATGATGATGATGATGATGATGATGATGATGATGATGATGGTAAGGACGATAATGATGATAATGACGATAATGATGATGATGGTGAGGAGAAAGAGGAGCAAGAGGAGGAGGAGAAAGAGGAGGAGGAGGAGAAGGAGAAGGAGTAAAGGAAACGGAAAAGGAAAGGGAAAAGGAAGAGGAAGAGGAAAAAGAAGGAGAAAAAAGCAAGATAAATAGTATGAGATATTGAGCTTCATGTTATTACGCATTCTCTCTCTCTCTCTCTCTCTCTCTCTCTCTCTCTCTCTCTCTCTCTCTCTCTCTCTCTCTCTCTCTCTCTCTCTCTCTCTCTCCTCTCTCTCTCTCTCTCTCTCTCTCTCTCTCTCTCTCTCTCTCTCTCTCTCTCTCTCTCTCTCTCTCTCTCTCTCTCTCTCTCTCTCTCTCTCTCTCTCGCACCTAACCTAACCTAATCTAACAGTAAAGACCAAGACAGTAGAGAACAATGCTAATAAAGAGGAGAGAGGTGAGGCAGATAAGAAGAGAAGTCATAACACAAGGTATATTAACACCTCAAGGACAGGAAAGTAGCGCAAGGCAGTGGTAATTAAAGTAAGTAAGAAGGTTTAAGATGATATTCCTCTCACTGCTGATGTTTGTGGAGAGATGAAGCAGGAAAATTAAGTGAAATGTTTTGTGTCGTTGTGGATGGGTGGGTGGATGGGTGGGTGGGTGGGTGGGTGGGTGGGTGGGTGGGTGGGTGGGTGGGTGGGTGGGTGGGTGTGGGTGTGGGTGTGTGTATGTGTGAGTGTCTGTGTGTGTTGAAGGAAGGACGCTGTTGGAGTAAATGTTGTGTGTTTTAATGTTTGTCTTCTTGATGAGTTTTCTTGTGTAATTTTCTTCTTCTTGAGTGTCATTAACTGTTGTTGGTGATGCTGATGTTGTTGTTGTTGTTGTTTTTATTAAAGTTTATCATATTCTTCTCCATCGTCTTCTTTTTATTATTATTATTATTATTATTATTATCATTGCTATTATCATTATTGTTATTATCATTATTATTATTATTATTATCATTATTATTATTACAATGAGTATAGTAATAACGATAATAATAATAATAATAATAACACAAATAATAATAATAATAATAATAATAATAATAATAATAATGATAATAATAATAATAATAATAATAACAACAATAACAATAACAATTAGAAGTTTAAAAAGAAATACAAGAATAAAAATGAAAACTGAAAACAACACCTATAACAACAACAACAACAACAACAACAACAACAACAACAACAACAACAACAATCGTTACAACTTGTGCGCACCCGTCCTTCCTTCCGCTTGTCTCCCTCCCCATCCTTGCGTCAGGACCTGCCGCTGGGGTGCACACTATCAAGCAGCATCAGCACCAACACAAGGGCGTCCCAGGAAGAAGCGCGCCCCTGCAGACCCACGAGGCGCCGCGAGCATCTCCACACAATTATATGTCCCTTCCATTTCCATTCCCTCCTCTTGGAACAGCGCCAACGAACTCCCTTCCTACGCCTCCTCTCCTTCACGAAATCTTGCTGCTTGGTCACGGGACAGCCTGACGCCAAGGTGAGGTGAGGATGCTAGGGTCAGATTGGTCCTACGGTCATATCAGAGGTCAAGGCCACAGAGGTCACTAATTCTTAAGTTATTGTATGTTTTTGTGTGGGTTTTATTTTATTCCAGTCATGAGAACGAGTCGTGTTTTTAGGTATAAGGAATGTCAGTGTTTGTTCTTCCGGCGTGAGACAGAACACATGCTTATGGTGATTTATGGGGAGGTTATGGTGGTGGTGGTGGTGGTGGTGGTGGTGACTCATCAGGGTTGTATCCACGGTGGAGAAAGTCTAAGGGATGTGTGTCCCAGCAAGTTTCTTCACATGACATTGGACAAAAAGAAACTGGACCCATTAGGAGGCTGCCACTAACGTCATTACCACTAAGTTAATAGATAAGTTGGAGGCATAATTCACTGTCCTTAAGTTGGAGACATCATTCATTGCCCCTCCTTTGCCTCTTCCACACCATACACACGCGTAGCACACTCCACCACAACATTTAAACCCTGACATTATCTACAGATTTGGTCCGAACGCTACACAAGTCACCTCGTCCCGTAAGGAAATATGCTTCTAACTCATTACTTGGGTGAAAAGTGAGGCAGAAACACACTCTTAAGTTAATAATTGAAGTGTGAGTCATTACATACACTCATCTATATAACACTGTGTTGGTGGTGTTGCGAATTATGTTTCTAAAAGGTTCAGAATCTATCTTATCAACACAGCAACATGTCACTCCAACAGACCTCACACGTGACTTATTCCTCCCATCAAGTAGCAGAGTGAGTGGACAGCTAACACGCGTCACACGAGGGAGTTCTTCACACCAGGCGCTTGATTTCCTAACAAGAAGAGGGAGGAGCCGAGACATACTGATGAGTGCAGCTTAATGAAGTAATGCAACGGGACATACGACGTTGCCTCCTACGAGCCTCCTCTCGCATAATCCAGAAAATCCAATAACGAGAGGAAGAGACGATCTGGGAATCATCGAATCATCCTTCTCCTTGTCCAAGCTTCATTTTTTTCCCCTTAACATCCTGGCAATTCCACCGTTTATCCTTTTTTTTCCCTCGTTTTCGTTCAAGTCAAGGCGAGGCAAGCGACCATCCTGAATTATAATGATTAACAAGGACGTGGCGGTGAGTTTGTTTGTGAAATAAATATAAAAAAAACTTGTAAACTAAATGAAACACGAGTACGTCAAGAGCCCAAAGGATAAAGTTCATGCCTCCCTCCTGCCGCCTGTCCTGTTCCTCCTCCCACTGTCCAGCCCGAGAGCCGAGTCAACACGAGCCGAACCGAGTCGAGCCATGGCCGTCCAACACAGCTGATCACACTCCCCCAAATGGTCAGTGGAGCTTCGTGTTTCATCCTATTCCTTTTTCCAGTTCCGTAACAGCCATCGCACCTCCCTGGCCTAGCACGCATTCAGTAAAACGTCACATTTATACATTAAATATTTCGTATTCCGCTTCTCTTCGCTTGTCGTCAGTGCAGTGTAAGTTTTTTCCTCCATAAATATGCATAATAAAACATCTCCACACAATGCACTTTAGGTCTATGATGCAATAAGATAAGTTTCGTTTCTCTTCCTTGAAACTCCATCTTTTCTGACACAAAAGGAAAACGTGTGTTGGATAGTTAAGAGAATGCATCATTTTGGACTTCCTGACAACTATTAAAAAAAAAATAATAAAAAAAAAATTGTCTTTTCTCGAACCAAATCAAAACGTGAAGTAGTAAAATAAGAAAAAAATCGAATAAAATAAGTTCAGTTTCAGTCGCTCAAAACAATGGTGCCTTCCCACAGCGAGAGAGAGAACAATGATTGGTACTTTACAATGGTATAATTAACGGCTATAATTTATACACAATAATGATGACAAGCCGGATTAATGCAACCAATTAACTCCTACTAAAGTCCTCTGATCATTTTATCCAACAACACACGCACACACACACACGCACACACACACACACACACACACACACACACACACACACACACACACACACACACACACACACACACACACACGCACACACACACACGCACACACACGCACTCGCTTCCAACTCTCTACTCGCATATAACTTCACTTTTATTCAACGTTAGATAATCCAGAGCTTTTTCCTTCCACATTCACACCAATTCATTTTTCATTCCATATTTTTTTTCCCCTATTTAAACAAAGTGCTTCGCTGCCTCGTCCAGGGAAACTGTTTTGTCTCCATCCATCACATGTTCCGTCCTACTCACACTCTCCTTTCATCCAGTCATGTCCTCAGCCACTCTAAATTTGACCACTCAGTCAGTATCTTGAACAGAGAGAAAGAGAGAGAGAAAGAGAGAGAGAAAAAAAATAGATAGAAAGAGAGATAAAACACAGACTGACAGACAGAAAGACAGAGAACAAGACAGGAAGACACATAAATACACAAACAGACAAACAGACAGACAGACAGACAGACATACAAACAGAAAAAACAGACAGACAGACAGACAAACAAACATCCACCCAGACAACCATTTACACAGCCAGACAGTCAACTAGACAGCCAGACAGAGATCGATGGAAGGGAAATACAAGAATAAATAGACACCTTTTTTCAATTAAATTCACTTCAGAGAAAGAGACACAAACAAACACATTGGAAAGGACCCGCAAATTTTCCTCTTCGTTGGATCCTTGAAGCTGAACCCTAGGGAAGGAAGGAGGGACGTGAAGGAGGGAAGGAAGGAGGGACGTGAAGGAGGGAAGGAGAGACGTGAAGGACGGAAGGAAGGAGAAATTAATCACGAGAGGGAAGAAGAATTGAAAAGAAACATTAAATAAAGAAAGAAGGAATGATGAAAAGTGAGTGAATGAGAAAAGTGAGAAAGTAAAGAAAGATAGGAAAGGATAGGAAATAAAGTCAGAAGAATGGAAGAAAGAGGAATAGCAAGGAAAAATAAAGGACGAGAGGGAAGAAAAATAGAAAAGAAACATTGAATAAAGGCAGGAAGGATAAAAGAAAAATAAAGCAGGAAAGAAAGTCAGAATGATGAAAGGAAGTGAAAAGAAATGAAGGCGAAATGAAGGTCGAAAATGAAGGAAGGAGGAAGAAAAAGAAACGTTAATTAAAAAAGAAGAAGAAAGAAACTCGATAGGAAACAAAATCAGAAAGATAGAAAGAAGCGAAACGGGAATGAAAAAAATAGAAAGAAAGAAGGAAAGAAAGAAGGAAGAGAAGGAAGAAGCCGGTGATGAAGGACCACACATAAACGAAGAAGAGGAATAAATATACAAAGAAAGAAGGAAAGAAGAGACGAAAGTAGGGAGGGAGGGAGAGAAAAGGAGAGAGGGAAGAAGGGAAGGTTTAAAAGGGAAGGATATTATTCAGGAGTCACTATCCCTCTCCTTCACTGACTCCTTCCTCCTCCCTCCCCCCCACCCACCCACCGCCCAACCCGCCCACCCCACCACACAGACCCTTCCCCGCCCCTTCCGTGTTCCGTGCCCTTTTCGTCCTTCCAACACGACCACGAACACGATAAGGACTCACACCACTGACTCAGCATACTAAAACCCTCTCTCTCTCTCTTTCTCTCTATATCTTTTTTTATATTCTCTCTCTCTCTCTTTCTCTCTTTCAACAAGGTAAGTATGAAGAGCGAAGACAAAAGGATAAAGAGGAAATGACACAGAACAACAGTAATGCTAAAGAAGATAAGTTATAAGTGAAACAAGGTATTGAAATCTATTGGTACGCATGATGTAGAATTAAGTATAGATAATTTATAAATATTACGTAGAATGAACAAAGTCTAAAAAAAAAAATATATATGATAAGACTTAGCTAACAATTATCTAAGAGTTGTGTATGTTTATTAAGATTACTATATATATATATATATATATATATATATATATATATATATATATATATATATATATATATATATATATATATATATACATATATATATATATATATATATATATATATATATATATATATATATATATATGTGTGTGTGTGTGTGTGAATTATTATACAAATATGAATCAAGTATGTAATGATAATATTCTAAGCATAAGTTGTTGCGTCGTCAAGGCAAACAAGATGTAAAAGATTAAGAATAATGAAAGTTGGGATCCTCTACCACACACACACACACACACACACACGCACACGCACACGCACACACACACACACACACACACACACACACACGCACACACACACACACACACACACACACACACACACACACACACACACACACATGTTTTAGAGCAATGCATTAAAATTCACTCAGCTAGCGGACTTGAAACGCTTGAAAGCCGATGTAGTCTTATTGTTTTCTTCTTCATAGTAAACATTTCCAAAACAAACGTGTCCCATATTTTTCTACAGGGATCAATTTCGTAGACTTTGATGTAGATGTGGATAAAAATTCAACTTTACAACTCTTAGGGATAAAAAGAAAGAGAGTAAAAAAAATATGTGAAAGACGTGGGTTACCTATATCATACGTGTTACATATAGTTCTTAGTCTAAAGAGAGTCGTTTTGTGAACTTTTACGTAAATATGGGTAAGGATGACAGTTTTCGGCTCTTAAATAAATATGAAAAAATTAAGAATGAATAAAAAACATATATGAATAGATAAAAAAATAAGTAAACATACTATAACAAAGCCTTCCATCTCTTGCAAGAATAAATAAAAACATATATAAAGTAATGTTAATTCTTACATTACGAAAAATAAGAGCAGTAAGAAAAATATTTAGATTATAAAATGAACTAGCATTAACTAACCAAATACAGATATCTATATTTATCTATACATTTATCTATTTTACTATTACCATTATTTTTCATACTATTTCAGGGTTTGTTTATATATACATTCAGAAGCACAGTTAACATTCTTTGCGGGAGAAATACTTGCTCAAAACAAACACATTCCAATCCTTTTAGTTTAACATGAAAGAAGGTTCCTGCAACAATACGGAAGTGCTCGGGTGGAAGGTAATGAAGAGGAAGGAGGAGGAGGAGGAG
>JAXIVD010008804.1:0-16710 GCA_036785275.1 Cancer borealis | reverse complement strand
GTTCAGCCACACGTCCACAGGTTCCATCAGACTCTCCCCATGCTACAGTAGAAACGCGGGGTGGGGGGGGGGGGGGGGGGAAACTATGTCCATGCTGAATCCTCTGTCACCAAGGCTTTTCTCTCGCTGTACGGATTCAATGGCAAGATCTAAACGGCCTTCTCACTCTTATGACATTACCAGCATAAGTGGAAGAAATTTCGGGAGTGGTGCAAAAGGGATGGGCATACTAGTGGTTCTAATCACACCTCCAGCCACTATACGTGTTTGCTGACTTTTTTAGTTTTGTCTGAGGCAGGGATGAGCAAGCTATCTCTGTCTTCAGCCATTAAAGGGTACACTGGCTATGCTCAATTGCGTGTTTGCCCTTAAAGGTATTTGACCTCTCACTCGGAATCCAGTTTGCACGGGAGGTGATTAGAACTTGTTCAAGGCAAGTACACAACGTGCCAACCTATGCAGACCTCATCCCAGGTCGTCTAATGTGGAAGTAGGTCCCATATTAGGCCTTGACACGTCCGCCACTTTTGAGCCTTTGGAACCGGTCCACCTTCTGGGAGTTGTCTAGGAGACTACTTTTCCTGGTGGCCCTGGCTACTAAGCCAAGAGGGTGGCGTGAGCTCCGTGCCCTGTCTATGGTCACAGCCACACAGGGAGAGGATCACATTCTGTCCCTACCATCCTGAGTTTGTGGCCAAGACGGAAACCGGCCTTAACCCCATCACTCGGGAGTTCCGTCTTCGCAGTCTCTTCTATGGTGGGAGCATGAGGATGAGGAACGTCTACTTTGTGCCAGTGAGGGGCAAGTTGAATTGTTACCTGCGGCTCACGTCTTCCTCTCCTCGGCCTAGGGATATCTTTTAGTCTCTGTACGGTACCCCACAAAGTCCCATGTCTAAGCAGCAATCTCCTTTTTTTCTACGGGACACAGTTAAGACAGCACACCAGTCCGTTCCTGAAGATCTCTGTCCCTTGTTCTAAGGTCCGGGCCCCCCTCACGACATCAGGGAGGTATTGCCACATCTATGCTCCTATGGAAGAACAGCTCAATTGCCTCCATTCTAGAAGCAGCCTGCTGGAGGGACTCAAGAGTCAAGAGATCAAGAGTCCTCACCGGAAGCTTGGACACAATCTCCTTGACCTCACATGTCTCTGGATCCCTAAATTTAGGTGAGAATAAGCAGTTTTTTTTTTATGTGGACCATTCACCCTTTGTCGTGATTCCATACCCGTAGGCGTGACCCATCTCCTTTAATGTGGGAATCTGCTAATATAAGAAGCAGGTTGTATGTGAAACAAATGTGACATTTTCAAAACATAAAATGGTATTTTTCACTTACCTGCTTCTTATATATATAACCCGCCCATCCTCCCCGCCTTTCCAATTGCTTCATGATAGAATGACGATCTCAGCGAGGGAGACAGGGTGCCATGAGTTGCCAGAGGTCGCCCAAGGGTGGAATACGACACGTAATTTAAATGTGGTAATAGAGCGGATGGGGTAGATAGAGAGCATTGTTAATGCTAATATAGAAGCAGGTAAGTGAGAAAAAATACATTTTATGCTTGAAAATGTAATTTCATCCATCACACTCACTCCTCAGGCTGGAAGTCCCACTAGGCTGGTCAGTCAGTATATCTATCTACAATTTCTGATGCCTCGTTCCCTCTGGAAACGTCCCCCAAAGAGATGGCCACGGCAGAAGAGTTTTCCACATCTACCTGTCAATACTCTCCCTCCTTGCTTGTTCAAACCCTCCCCCTCTATGAGCACCTCTTTCGTCTTACAACTGGCCTTCCTCTCCTATGACCCTTAATTTCACTCACAAACTCCATTCTTCTTCCTCTCAAGATGACCAAAGCACCTCAAAGTCATTTTTTTCACATATTCCATTACATCACACCACACCACTCCATTTGCACAAGGTTCCATGTCACATCTTTCATACACACTTTCATTGCTCTCATCCTCCCATCTTGCTCAGATAACTTAGATAGCACACACTCCTGACTGCTGTGCCCTAATCCATGTCCAAGTTTCTGATGCACATGTCAGTGTTGGCAGAACAATACTGTTCATTAACCTCTTTATCTCCATGGATACATTTTTTCCTCATAATCCTAGCAAGTGATCCTATGACGCATCTGATTTTCACAGCCCTCTCTCTTATTTCTCCTTCCATCTCTCCATGTTTGCTTAGTACTTTTCCCAAATACTTAAAAACATTCACTTCCTACATTTTCTTTCTTCCTAGAACTACCTCACATCTTCCTACTGCTAGCACACTCACCCTAAGGTGTATTAAAGTCAACCACCTCTATTCCCTCCCTTCAAAAACCATCACCTTACTTTTCCCAGCATCAACATTTGGCTTTCTTCTTCTACATACACAATAAAATTCATCTTCACTCTGTAAACAACATGCCACTACTGCCCGCCCCATTCCATTAATTTTCAGTCTTGTATCTACATTCCCCACTTCAGCTTTCATTTCTCTCATACACAAAAATATTAAACAGCCGTGGTACCTCAGTGTTGCAGTGGTTAGCACATCTGACTATGAATCCGCTGGCTCGAGTTTGATCCCGGACAAGGACAGTCGGCTCACAGCTCACCCAGCTGTTCATGCTCCCAAAAGGGTTGGTAGATAAATGGGTATCTTGGGCAACCTGGGGAAGGTAAACTGTGGAAACTTGGATGTCACAGTGGCCCTGTGTCTCGGGGTAACGGAATACTTTCCACCACGGGCTCAAAGGCATATGTGACGGGAGATGAACGTGCGCAGCTGCAGCTTAGGCACCCACTTTATCATGGCGACATCCCACATCTTTGTCTCACCCTGACTCCTATAAAAAAAAAAAGTTCTTGTTAACCCTAGTTATTGTTACCTAGTGTCAAAGGTGATTATTCTATCACCTAAATCCTATAGAAAAACTTTCATTTAGCTCTCCATCCACCATCACACATGCACTTTCCTCCCTATAAAATACTTTCATTCCTACCAACAACTGTCCTCTAACACCATAATTTTTCAGAACATTCCACAATGCTTTCTTATCAACTCTATGTGAAGGCTGCATATAGTTCTTCATCTATTTCATCCTTTCTTAAGTACTGCTCTACCATAATTTTAACTGCAAATATCTGGTCCACACAATCTTTTCCTTTCCTTGTGATATACGTAATTCTAATAAAGAAAAGTAATATTAATAATAAAATAAATAAATAAAAAACATCTCTTAATACCATTCAAGTAATGATCCTGCTCTTCTGATGTCAATTATTATCAATAACTAAAATTAATACCAAAAGAAGTTTATCCTAATAGAATTTCATAAAAATCCAACATTGACTTCCACATTAACAAGTGACTTATCTTGCACGTTTAGTGGTTTGTTGTTGTAGTTTTCCCATAGCGAGGCAGGTGGTGTGTGGCCTGAGTGGTGCATTGGAACCATGGTGAGGCTGTGGCGGTCCCTTCAATCCCAGAGGCGGCCCTGTGGACGGAACAAACTCAACATGCAAAGTTCTTGTAAAGCTTCACAAAACATTGAATTATTACATTATTTCAATATTATTCACTTACAATTAATTTTCTTTTTGTAATCATGCTTATAAGAAATAGACTATCAAACTAGTAATTGTCAAAATAACAAACAAATACAATGTCACTAATTTCAGGGATTGTTCAATCAAAGTTCTAATGTATTAAAGGAAACACAATTATTATATTCATAAAATTTAGATCCAAAGTACCTGAGACTTTTCTTTTTCACTGAAATGATCTTTCTTTAAAGCTTTACAAAGGTATGCGCAATTAGTTGCATGCCTTTAAATGAAATGAAGGTGATCGGAGGAAATGTATATACCTGCAGCTTGGAGGAGTATGTGGACACCAATAAATAGGAGCTTCTACCACCTTCCCTTTCCAGAAGGAACAAGGCATCACAGACATTAGACACATACTTTGAATAATAAACGGATTCTTGTGTTGAATAATATGTTCGTCCTTTATTTATATTCTCCAACAATGAAGGGACACAAAGAGACGTGTTAAAATGGCTATAACTTCTTTCATTGTTGAAATGGTTACAGGCATATAACTTGATCAATAAACAAGCCACCTTCCTATATAAAAATGCTGAATCATACAAAACAACTTCCCTAATCATTCTTATCTTAGTAGTAATAACACAAAGAATATGAAATTAAGAAACAAAGCATTGATCTACACTTACACAATAAAAACAATTTTTAATGCATGATTTGTTTTTTATCGCTGGAAAAAGTTTGGATTGTATCATGTAAACAATAATTGATCTTTACATATCATTCTAAGTCCTCTTGCTGGAATGAGTATTTACTATTTCACCTTCACTGACAACTAGTTATGGGAATGTTTATAAGATGTGTGGTTACCGAGGACAATGTTGGAAGCTGTTGCTGTTTGTTCACTTCAATTCAACTTCTCATGTTAGTACATAAGAGATAGAGTTATAATGACACACAGATCCTGCTGTGACCTGTTTCACTACATGTGTTTTAAAAGGTGATTAAATAATTCCACTGAACTAGGCAACTATAGACCATATAGTTCAGCTAGGGTTAACGAGAGAGCACTACCCTCTCACCAAGAAGCTGCCATAAGCCAGGATCGAACTTGCAACCTTAAGATCACGAGCCGAGCACTGTACCACAGAGTCACCCAGCCACCTCACTACATGTGTTGCTCTGGCTGGTAAGCTGGGCATCTTTTGGGCAAACATCAACATGACCCAATCCAAACTGATTACTGTATGTAGCAGTCGTCCCTTAACATTGGAGGATTCAACAATTCATGGGGAAGCCTGATTGTAAAAATCTGGGTAATCACGGGTTTTCTTACATCATTGTGGGATTGGTCGGTGCGTTTCCCACATGCACTGAGCTAATATAAACCTTTTTTTTATAGCATTTGTGACAATTATAATGTTTCTAATGATACACAAAGTAATTTCTTCCGTTACATAAGGAAATGGATCCAGGAGTGTTATTAAAAGGGGTGGCACATACTTATGTAACCACCACCAATGTCAAGGGACGACTGTGCTCACATGGACCTGACAAAATGAGCTGGAGTGAATATGTAACTATGAGCAAAGAATATTTTCTAGGCATCTTACATCCAAGAAAACTATTTTTGCTTTGTGGTTGATGTTACATATGTGTGGTTTCACTCACAAATGCAATTAAACTTTTATAAAAAAAAAGATATTCTAAAACATAGTACGTAATAGGAACAAACTCCATCTAAACAGCTACTGATGACTGATTTAATGCTCTTGAGAAGTTTTGATGCTCAGAGGAGCGGTTTGTATAAGCGTCTCTGAGGGAAAGTTACTGTTTTAAAAATGTATTACTGTAGTCACAATGTCTTGATGTGTTATGTGTGGGAACACTTCCCAGAATGGCTCTTACAATGCACCACTTTTCACTTGGAGCTTGCCTTGTTCCCACACAGTTTCTCTGGACAGCCTCCCTTTCAAATTTTTTGTCTAAGGATGTAAGAATTTTGGGGGGGCTGAATCTGACTACCATTCACATGCTTTCAGTTCTTTTATTACTTGCTTTATGTAGATGAAACTGGTCAGCTAGTAAAATTTCTTCTGTGATACAGGCAGTTTAAACAGTCAGCCATCATTTAGTATGAGTCATAGGAGACCTGTCATAGCACCAAGCACTTCTTTTATACTAGAAATACTAGGTCAAAAACTTTTCTGGATCATTACAAGGAAACATCTCGGGTGGGATTCACTTACGAGTAGGAATTTCGTAAGTTTTTTTTATGTTCTTAAACTGTGGTGCTGGTAGGCTTAATGGAGGCCTTAGATGATCAGCCTCTGCCCGTTAGTATATAGTGCAGATTACATTTTGTAAGTGAAGCCTTATTTCTTGCCGAGAGGCTCATGCTGCCCGCGGAAAATCCTCGTGCATATAACTTTACAGCCCATTGAGGATAGTGTTATGGCAGCATGTGGATGATCTTTGGCCACTCAGCAATATTACCAAAGATAAGTAACCAGCATTTACCGGGACTCAAACTCAGGACTCATTAGCGAGACACAAAATGCCCTCATTAGCGAGACAGAAAATGCCAAGTTTTTATGCCCACAATGTTGTCCAACCATTATGAACTTCAAATCTTAGCAGCATCAATGAATCCCATCCCTTGATCTAAATAGGGTTGTGGAGTTGTGCTGATATTCTGCTGAGGGGACATTTAAATATCCAGTTGATAATTTTGCTTCATGCTATTGCCTATTCTTCTCAATCCTGAGACAAGGCACTTCTTGTATCACTGGAACTAACTTTGAAGACTGAAAGAGGTTGTTCCAAAGATATCTATGATAAAGCTGATTAAGAACATAAATTTCATGGTTGCAAGGAAACACCTGCTAGTCCTGGCTGGTTTGTGATCACTCTTCAGACACTGTGTAGGACAAAGGCAAACTTATGGAACATCCAGGCAACTTTGACACCGTAAGAGGCAATGATTTGTAGTCTTATTAATCCATAACACTTCCCCTCAATTGAAAACAACAACAGAATGAATCATTGGCTCAGCTGTAACCAATAGATAAAAAGAGAAGAGTTATGCAATTTTGTTCAAATTCTTGAGAATGTGTTTATAATGCCAAGTTTTCACATCACAGAACCTTGGTGTGGCTCACTACTCAACTGCAAAAATACCTTGTGGGAGGACATTTTGGAGCAAAATTGTTCAATTTATATTACTGTTGACACCTTAGGTAGTGGGTGGTATTGAGACCAAACCTTCCCAATAACACGTGGGGAGTGCACATAATGGCATGATGGTGCTTCACAGCTCACCACATTGTACCTCACTCACGCTCCCAACTTGATAGGTTACACAGCATAAATCACATGAATATTGAAAGAGGAAGGCAACATCATATACAACTATGGCATGACAATGAAAACTGGTGGCTTGAGATAACAAAACTCTCTAGAGGAGTCATTCCAAACATTCTGGAGAAACAATGACAGTATTGCGGGAACTACTGATTGCTCAGGACAAGTCACTGTGCACCATCAAGTAGTCACTCACCCACATCAAAATTTAGTAAGGAAATGCCATCAACAAAACAGTTCAGCTCTGGGGTGGCAGCCAGTACATGAACAACTACACACCATAGTATGGCACAACATAACCTTCAGCAGCCTACACCACACATGAGTCTGACATGGTGGTGTGGTGTGGTGTACAGACCCTTCCTTCTACAATCCTTCCACTGGGATGTGTTTCACCCACCAATGGCAATAGCTCCATCTCAGGCAGTAAGGATATGGAATAAACCCTTGTGTGTTCAAACTCTGGGACCAAATACACTGCTGAGGTCTGAATGTTGTTCAATTTTGGCACCACAACTTTTCTGCAAATTCAACTGATTTTCAAAGTTAAATATCACCCACTTTTAGTTTTCTATATATGCAATGAAACAGACTGAACAGATATGTGTGCAAGGGTGGGGGACATGAGAGAAGCCAGTTTAATAGTACAATGGGAGGAAAAATGTAATTATCTTCAAAACAAAGTCTTTCTGAATTTTGGAATGGTTTCAAAGCTTCTTTAAGATCATGAAATTTTTTGGAAATGGTGAGATAAAATGGCAACATACGAACAATACAATAACTATAATGAAGTAATCAGAACACAAAAAGATATTCACCCATAAAAAATAATGGAATTTACCAGAAATGTTTGTATAGAAGTGCCTGTGTGTCGACCTTAATTTGACATGATTGAGGATGAGCTCTAGCGGCGGCACAGAGCTATACACGCGTCTCCTTATATATAGTTAATTTTATTCCTATGGGGGTGTTTCTCACTTAGTACACTTGTGTGTTTTGTGGGCATCTTCCAGGCTGGTAAATCAGAGAAAGTAAAGAGGAAAACCTTATATATAGCGTGGCAAAAGTTTATAGTTTTTTTCTTTTTTTTTGCAAAGTGTAATGCATAAAAAGGCTGAAGTATTCATAGCAAGGATTTTTCAAGTGGAACAGGTCAGGTCAGTCCCTAAAATAGATAGCTTTAAGTTGATGCTAAAGTTACTGAGGACAGGATTGATCTCACAGCTCTAGATAATAATATTGAGACAAGAAATCTAGCATGATAATTCTTAAGCAAAACACACACACACACACACACACACTACAATGATACTGGCAAGAATCTCCCTCACTCATCTCAGTGAATAGAATGAAGTTAGAGACACAGCTTCACAATATTCCTCTTATCACAGAGTTCATTACGCTACACACTTAACCCTTGTGTGACTGCAATTTTTCACTTATACACAAGGGAGGAAAACAATTTTGCCATCATTCCACTGAGAAAAATCAAAACAAAAGAGAGTGAATGACTACCTGTTAGTACTAATTGTGCATGCTTATGATCGGGTTATGTAATATTAATTTTCACCTTTTTATTTTCAAACACTGGAAGCATATTGAATCAAAACACCAAGAACCCTTTTGCTAAATGACTACTGAGAGAGAGAGAGAGAGAGAGAGAGAGAGAGAGAGAGAGAGAGAGAGAGAGAGAGAGAGAGAGAGAGAGAGAGAGAGAGAGAGAGAGAGAGAGAGAGACAGAGAGAGAGAGAGACAGAGAGAGAGAGAGAGAGAGAGAGAGAGAGAGAGAGAGAGAGAGAGAGAGAGAGAGAGAGAGAGAGAGAGAGAGAGAGAGAGAGAGAGAGAGAGAGAGACAAACAGACAGAGAGAGAGAGAGAGAGAGAGAGAGAGAGAGAGAGAGAGAGAGAGAGAGAGAGAGAGAGAGAGAGAGAGAGAGAGAGAGAGAGAGAGAGAGAGAAAGGCGATGTTGGTCAAATTCTGACACACATCATTTTGATATCTAATATTTTGTCCCTCATGATAATGCATGCATCTCTCTTTTATCTATTAACGCTAATTTTTAGGTATTATGTTAATATGTATATCACACGAATGCTGGAAAATTTGAACTCTTCCCCCACACACTCTCTCTCTCTCTCTCTCTGACAATAGGAAGAATGTAGTACTAACCCCTTTCAAGCTATATATAATGTATGTAAATATGTAGTAGTGTATTGTCCCTTGCACAACGCAGGCAGCCAGTCATCTGTGGAGCACCCTGACCTCACACTTCACAATGGCTGATGACTCCTAACACACACCTCAGTGGGAACATAAGAATGACCAAACACTAATGTATTGCTCACAGTGCTGCACAGATGAGTTTTCGGCTGATATGTCTTAGTCTGTTGCAACACAACCACCATGCGGCACTGCCCCGCCCTTCCTTGACAGGCTACAAATGCAAAATGACTCCCTCTACAAACAATCAAACAATTGCTCAATGCATGTATTCTCTAATTTTGTTGACACAACCAATTCAATCGAAGCCATTGAATAAACGGGCTAATTTTTTTTTAAGCTTACTATTTCATGTAGCGACGGCAATATTAAAAGCATAATTCATAAGACAGCCACAAAATTAAACGACTCAATATTACATTAGTCAAAATTCCACTCACTACTAAAATCTTCCTTCTTAGTTAAAATCCTTCCTGGCCAAGGAGACAACATCAGCAAACTGGCTACTGCCTCACCTCTCCTCATTGTTGCCTCACCATACAACTGAATTACAACACTTGGAGATGATCAACTCATGGCACATCCACGGATCCGAAGTGATAAGAACACTTCAAGTCCGAGAAATAACCAATTCCACCACACCTAAGACTCACAACACACCATCCAAGCCCACAAGCCTGCAGTGTTTCTTCAAGAGCCAGGTAGGAATTCAATTTTTAGCTTAATTTAAAATATCATAATAATTCTCAACAAATTGTTCAATACAAGCTGATTAACATGTAACCTAAAGCCGAGCACAAACTTTTCATGAATTACTAAGCATAAATCTCAACATACATGAAGATATGTATAACTTCCACTTCTGATTTGAGATTTGTATTGTATTTCGTGCCTATAGATTGAAATGCCAAATTGACACACAAAAATTTGCTGATCCCAGTGCCTGGTAGACCTAAAATTTTTAATGTTAATTTTCTGACACAGAAATAAATGCTCATCAAGAAAAATTCACCCTAATCTCTTCTTTTCTTGATATTACACAAACAATATGTATTATCTTTTTACTCCCTCCCTAACATTTAATCTGGACGGCTACACTGAACCATGACTGATGCTGCTTCAAGACTCTCTCCTCCCTGACTCAGATGAAGGCAGTAGAGGCATTATTAAACTGTCTGAAATTTTTGTCAATGGGATCCAAACACCCTTGTAAACATACAGAACAAGATATCAATGCATTCATTAAGAGGGGATGAACCTTGCTAAGGGAGAAAGGAGTAAACTTAAGAACGTCCTACTCTGCAATACCACGCCAAGTTCAGTTTCCATTGCTGCTGTTAAAGTTAGTGCGTAGAGTCCATGATTTGCCTTGGTATGAAAAATTGATACACTCAACCCCTCCCTGTTCCCTTCCTAAACAAACAGGACCTGCAGTACACATGCACACATGTGCGTACATACATGCACACACAAGTCCACCCACACACACACACAAACACACACAAATTTTTAAGTATGCTCAATTGTTTTGTTGTGTGTATGTGTATGTGTTAAAACTACATTTTTTAGTATGTGCTTTTTTCAATCCCTAATGCCAGTGTGCATGTGCAAAACTTGTCCTCAAGGCCTTTTCACACATACATACACACACACATACACACACACAGACACATACACATACACACACACACACACACTACGTCTTGTCTGGGCTTATCTCAGAAGTGCCTTGATCTCATCCTTCTCAGCAGCATCAAGGTAACTTGTGCCGTCAGGGGCTGTGCCGTTTTTATTGGCTCCCTGTAAGACAAGACCAGAAAGAGGGATTAGCAGGCACAGCGATAGATCATACAATTTTTCATAGCAGGGATAACAAAGTAAATAAATTAAGTAAATAGACATGCTGGGATTATTTTTCATCTTTGACTTAAAACATTTTTTTTTTTTTAACCACACAAGATTACTACATTGCTTTCAGAAAGAGGTACAGGAAATACTAGGAAAATTTTATTAGAAAATATAAAGAATCTTCTGAAGCATGAATGAAATAAAATATAAATCAACGGGCAATAAGAAACACATTGTGAATGGAAAGAATTCCTAAGTCATGGGATGGTGAAAAAATAATGAATGTCATTCATATTAAATAATGTTAAAGTTTTAAACACAAATTTTTTTCCCCTTTTAAACACGTTACTATGAGTCAAAGGAAGCCAAGTCACTGAAAAGAAAAAATTTCCCCCAAAAGACCCAAAACAAGTGAGTCTCCTCAATAGCATCACTATCAGTAAATGTCAAACAATGAATTGGATGAGGGAAGGGAACACAGTCACGGGGGTGTACTTACTGCCTCCAGCAGGACCTTCACACACTGAGTGTGGCCCTCCCAAATGGCTGCCAACAGGGCTGTGATGCCATGCTTGTCTGTTGACTGTGGGAGGAGAGGCAACGGTAAGTAATAATATAAATGCACCAATGAGCTACGTGGGAGAGATGTTCCTTCTTCTCCATGAACACCTAATGAGAGTACGTATTACTGAGTGTTATAATTTCACACAAACTACCCTGACTTCAAAATGCTAATTGCTCATTGAAACTCATCACTAATTAAAATGTGGAAAAAAAAAAAAAAAAAAAAAAAAAAAAAAAAAAAAAAAAAAAAAAAAAAAAAAAAAAAATCAGAGTGAGAGGAAAACATACACGAGAAATTGAGGAAGAAGATGAAGGTAGAAAATCTAAAAAAACAGGAACAAAAACAACAATATCATGGCTAAGGAACAAGTGACAAAAATATGTACTAATCAAATGACTCTTATACAGTGCTAGTAATGGAGGCTAAGGTTTTCCCGGTATACAAGTGACCAAGGAAGGAAGGCAGAGTGCAACACACCTCCACATTGGCCCCTTTCTCCAGCAGGTACTTGATAATCTCCAGCTGGCCATAGTCTGAGGCCAGGCAGAGTGGTGGCCGACCCTCTATGGCTACATTCACATCCGTACCCTGCAACAACAAACAAAATTACACCAACACACTTAAGTATTGTAATCACTAAGTGTAACACTGAGTTTTTGTACAAGTTACTCATTTAAATAGTTTCTCACACACACTAATTTATTGACATAGTCCTCTGAAAGCATATCTATCTTAACACTCTATCTAGCCTTTATATGCTTTGGTTTTATTGTATGTGGTGCAGATACTGGTGAGGCTTGGCTACACCTTCAGCTGGTGAGGCCACACATGTATATGACGGCACTCCTTGAAGGCTCTTGTTAATCTCTCAACCTGAATCTGTATTTCCACCTTCATACAACTTGAACTCATTTAAAAGAGGAGTATCAAGACACCTGCAACCTTAATTTGGCCTCACTTTTTTAATTACTTGATTGCAATTGCAAGTGCGCTATTTTTCATGTTATTTTTTTTTTTTGCTTTTGGCTGGTTCTCCAATACCACAAAATAAAGGTGCAGAAAAAAAGTTGCTCCACTTGTCCAATATCATAATCAAATCTAGGTGTTTCCAGAGGGAACGAGGCGTCAAAAACTATATGGATAGATGCTATTTTACATGGCAAATTCTGGCACACAATAAATGCATCTAATGCATTCTCAGACTACGATATCATGCATTGCTTTGGTTTCCAGTATTAAATGATAGGTCATTCAGGATTCTATGTTTTGTTAGAAAGTTAGTTTTTTTTGTCTTTGAATGAAACATCACATAGAATGGTGATATGCTTTATATTCATTAGTGGTGCCGTTAGGTCACTCCCATCGTGGCAGCAGCATGCCAAGGCTGTGCACTGTCTCTACTGAGACTCGGGTAAATTTTTCAAGAAGAAGAATGCCCTTGAGATTTCCTTGGAAACTATGATGAACTAGTCAAGAAGAGTGTTAAGTGCACACCTTGTAACAGTGAGCTACAGGGCAACAGTTCCTTCACATTGAGGTGCAGTAAGGTGACTCGTAGGTACACCAGTCAGAATTGTGCAGTACACCGCTGCAACTTAAATATTTCAGCCCAGAAGGGCACGTACATTTGTGGATTATGACACCATTGCCTCCACTTAAAGCATCTAAAGGGTGTGGAGAGACATGTGGAAGGACATAACTCCATGTTTGGCTGCGGAAAGGACTACTTGGTGGGATATTTATCCTTTGCTTTCTTCAAGGTGTTCTCTGGTCTGCAGTGTTTTAATGTCTTGTGGTTACTGTGGACCACCTCCACAGTAAGGCAAATAATGTATTTTCTTATGTTGGATGCATGCTAGGTGCAAAGTTCTTTGTGAAAAAAACTAGTATCTAAATCAATGACTCTAGTCTCCCCCAGATATATATATATATATATATATATATATATATATATATATATATATATATATATATATATATATATATATATATAATGTTCGACAAACTGTAGTTTTATTCATGAACACAATCTGAGAGCTGCTTGTGAAAACTAGATGAGTGGAATGAACAACACACTCCCTGTTACCATGCCACTCCCTCCTGGGTGCCATTAATGTGTGTATACACAACCTAACCTGCACTCACACCACCTGCACTACAATAACATAATAAAAGTAACACAAACCCCACACCATAACTGTTCATACACACTACTAACACATACACAGTGCTTCAGAGATGTGCCCAATAGAGTATATTACTGTTTAGACTGCATCGAATAATTCAGTATCAATCAATTAATAAACCATCACATGCAAATGACAGTCCATAGCTTGTCAATATGTATCTATGCTAATCTATAAACGTAATATAACCTTCATTACCTATCGATATAATAACACTAAACAACAACATAGATTAATCAACTATATCTTCCTATTGTATTACCACCGGCCTTACATACATACATACATACGTAATTTCACTACTAAATAACCCACGTCTGATAATAATAAAATAATATAACAAAGTACAAAACACCCACCACCATTATTAATAAACTAAATACACAAACAAATACACAACAAATAAACGTCATACTAATTTATTAAAGGAGAAACAAGGACAAGAAACAAGTAGAAAGAAGAAAAATTATAGAAGAAAAACAATATCAAGAGGAGAAGAGAGAAGGAAAAGTATAGAAGAGAAGGAAGAGAAAAACATTACCAAAAGGAAGGAGAAATGAAGGAAAATTAGAGACGAGAGAAGAAAAAGAAAAACAATAACAATGAAGCATTAATAATCTTACCTTTTCCACATTTTCGATTACCTGGTCCAAGTCCCCATTTTTGAGGCCCCACACGAAAAAGTCATTCATCCCTAAGGTAACACTAGAGTAACAGGAGTAACAGGAGTAAACACACAGACACAACCACCCTCGCTCTGTCTGTCTGACTGTCCGTCTGTCTGAGTCACACACAGACACAGACACGATCACCTCTCCTGAAAAAGATATGTGTTTATTATTCATTATATCTCTATTATTATTAATTTTTTATTCATGGTTTATATAGGATTGTGTGTGTTAATGTTTGTGTGAGTTTGTGTGTATGTATGTGTGTGTTTTTTTTAGTTATTGTGTGTGTGTGGAAATAATTTTGGAACGGAACGCGAGGGTTTTAAAATGGTATGTTGTTTGAATAGTTTATTTATGTTATTTATGTTATTCATGTGTTTAAAAGGGGATTAAAGGACACATATATATTGTTGATTATTTATGAGTAAGTGATGATAAAACTCGTGTGATTTATATGTATGGCAGGTTAATTTTATATGTGTATGTGTGTATGTATGTGTGTGTTCTTACGTAATTGTATTTTCATAGGATAGATTCAAGTTCATTGTGTACCTTATTTTGATACTAGTTCATTACATTATCTTTAAAACTATGAATAGTTTTGACACACTTAGACATACATGACTTCTACTAATATATTTTACTGAGCTATCTATCACTGTCTATAAAGTTGAATTTCCTTACATCTTCCTGTAGTCTATTTCTAATACAGTTTCTCCTTTGTCCTTTTGAAGATAACTGTCTATAAGTAGCCTACTATATACTCATTGATGTCAATCTCTTCTTTACCTTCTACATATTCTTTATAAATATAACATGCATGGCCATATCACCGCTTTTTTTTTTTTTTTTTTGTAATATTAGTAATTGTAGTAATTGTATATATAGTTAATCAATACATCTTTATAACTTCCTTCGACATCCATCTTATGATTATTATTTTTTAACTACATTCTGAATCTTGACATTTATTTTTTTTCAATTTTTTGAAACTGGGTTGTATATACTGCTGCTATAAAACAAATAAAGACATTAGACTACATATTCAAGCTTTGGTTTTATGAATGATGTAATAATCTTCATTACCATTTCCTAATTGATATAGCTTTGTTTACCAAAAACATCAATAGGTTATTATCATCCTTATTATTATTCAACAGTAACTTAACTTTTATCGTAACAAACAAACAAACAGTAACCACAAACAATGTATTTATCTTTCCCACAATTATTTAATCTTAATCACATTACTGCAATCTCATCTATCTCTTAAACCTCGACTCTGATTAAATTTTCGCTAATATTTCACTAATGTTGTGCTCCCCTCCATCCCTGTGTATAGGATACTATTAAAACACTTTTTCCAATGATTTTTATCATATACATTACAATTTTCTGATACAATTGTATATACATTATATATATATATATATATATATATATATATATATATATATATATATGTATATATATATATATATATATATATATATATATATATATATATATATATATGTATATATATATATATATATATATATATATATATATATATATATATATATATGTACATATATATATATATATATATATATATATATATATATATATATATATATATATATATATATATACACACCTTCACCTATATGCGTAATGTTTCGTCCCCTACCAACACATGGAAAGGGAAAAATATCTCTCTACCTGATTAACTTCTTAAATCAATGAAAGGAGTTGAGCATCCTTCATCTAATATATTCCATTGCAGTCATATTCCTTCTCTGTAGCGAAGGGGACGAGAGTGGCGTCAGTTTCACCTCACTGTGATTCCTTAAAACAAAAAACTCACGTACCATCCAGTAAAGAGTAAGAAAAAGAGGTGTTCTTATGTACGTGTCCTTGTGTACGTGTCCTTGTGTACGTGTTCCACAACCTCCTTGAACCGCTCTGGAACCTGCAAGACCAGACCAAACCAGACCATCCCATCCACTTAAATTGCCTCCCGAAGAAAAGTGACAGTATTTTTTTGGCAGAGAATTCTCGTACTCTTCATGGAAAGTCGAGTTAGCTTCTGAAGGCACGCGAGGAACTTCTTGGCTTCCTCTAACTAATGAAGCAAGAAGTCGAACTGAACTGAACTGAACTAAGCCACGCCCCAGTACGAACTCAACTCCATTTGAAACTCACACGTACGCACATACACACACGCATAGATAGATAGATAGATAGATAAAGAGAGATAAATATAAAAAAAAAAAAAAAAATCAGCTTATCTCGTTACAAACATCTTAAACTAATCTTAAACTC
>JAXIVD010008803.1:0-16710 GCA_036785275.1 Cancer borealis | reverse complement strand
GGAGTAGCCAATGGAGATGAGGCAAGACTTGAACTCATCAGGAGCCAAACGTCCACACCTGGAGTGGTGGAGAGATAGATGGTGATGGTGAAGTGCACTTAAGGTAGGAATTGAAGTTGAAGAAAGTTCTTAAACCTTTGAGGGCAAAGAGAGGATGATGAATGGTAGTTTACTGAAGAATGGTGTGTCACTGGTCATTGATGAATGGTTAAAAGTACCAGATAATTTGACCTCTCAGGCTTGTCTGTCTAAGATATCTGATGCCTATTCTTCAGAACTCTCCCTAAGGACGGCTACAGCATAAGTTTCTCTTTATTCCTGTCCTTTCATGCTCTAATCCTATCATTCTTCTAAGTCATGTTCTAACACTTTATCTTCCCACCACATACTCATTTGATTTTCTACCATTTCTTCTAGGAAGCCAAACCACTGCACTTGACCCCCTCAACCACTCCACATTTCATTCCTTCACCTTTGCATGCAAGGACAATAAGAATTAAAGTAAAACAAAAAGTTATCAAGTGATATGTGAAGAATGGATAGTTGGCAATTGCCTGTGGTATGAGAAGAATGGTTGGGTAGTGAAAGTAATGAGTGTATATAACAAATTTGGTAGGTCAAGTGAAGGTGAAGGAATAAAATGTGAGGACTATCCCCTGTGAAACGGGATGACAATATACTTGAGTTTGTGAGAGAATGGAGAAAGATAAGAGCATGCAAGGATAGCAATAAATGAATACTTCTATCATGGGGAAAGTTCTATTCTCCTGGAAAGAGTTCTTAGGAACAGGAATCATAGAATAATATTTTTCTCGCTTAAAAATTATTTTCCAAAAATTTGCATTAGTAAATGTAATCCAGTCCAACCACACATCCATTTTCACAACTTTGCCCTTAGGTTCATTATCCCACCAGGATCAGAATGAAATTTAATCTATACATCAATTTCTTTCTTAAATATACACAGGATCTCACTTTTTATCTAGTTCCCCTCACCTGTTCTTGTCGAAGTGATTGAAGGAAGAGCGGAACTCGTTGAGCTGCTCCTGGCTGATGCCCTTGGAGTCTCTGGTCAGGATCTGGTTCTCCACCTCGTTGATGGTGCGGTTAATGGAAGTGAGGAGCTGCTCCCACCCAACACGCAGGGTCTCCATGGTGTACTGGGTGTACCTGGAGTGCAAAAGTAGGTGGTAACAAGTAGATAGGATGCTGCCTTACAGGAACTTCAAAAGATTAAGCAAAATTGCAGATCAGACCAAAGGCGACACAAATGCGAACACACACCTGTTCTCAAACACCATGGACTCCTGCACTGACTGGTGGATCTTCTCCATCTCATCCATGATGGCTTTGTTGCCGATGACAGCATTCTCATATTCCTTGAGGCGGTTCAGTTGGTCCTCCAATACAGAGCCCTGCAAGGAGTTATACTTAATGGTCTGTTCTGCTTTTTACCTTTCATTTTTATCCATGTATGGTAACTGCCTTTATTCCTTACTTCTTTTTATATATCTATTAATTTTTTTCCATAACCCCAATTCAAGACTTTCTCCTTGTTTTCATATTAACATCAATAAGATGCCTTGGTACTCCTGCTTCAGAATTTTCCACTTTCCTTGGTCAGTCAGGATCACCAACCAGTACAGCAGATTTTTTGATAAACATCCATCTTTAGTCACAATTTTTCATGCTGTCTTAATGAAACTGAACTTAGATCTAAGTTAAAGTGTCGATATTGCATTGGCAGCAATAAATCTGAATTCCTCTTAAAGAGATGAACTTTGATCTACATTAATGTGTCTATTTTTAGATATTGCATTGGCAGCAATAAATCTGAATTTCTCTTAAAGAGATGTCAAACAATTTCCAGTGATCTACAAAGCTTGTGTTGCACTCATTACATAAGGACCATTATTGCCATGCTTCTACTTACGTGCATGCCCATGCCAATGGCAGCCACAGCATCCATTTGCTTCTCTATCCATGGGCCCACACCATTAGCCTTCTCGGCAAACTGGCGACGAAGACTTTCGTTGTCTGAGATGCAGGTAGGTTAAGGAAGACACTTGGGCCTAGATGTGTGCATTTATGTTAAAAACACCTAGACTCTGGCAGCTCTATTCTCAACAGAACTTTACCTAGCTTCCCATTACCTGCAAACATGTATTTCTAAATGTTGCAACAAAAGCTACCTTCCTCCAGCTCTCACATCACATTCCCTGGCTGAGGTAGTATGGTGTGTTTCCATCTTGACTTGTGGTCCGTTCATAGGGTTTAGAAATTAAATCCCTGACAGAACTTTCCAAACTCGTTTATCTTTATCAGCTGTCCTTTAGATTAAATGTTGTTGATTTCCATTTGCAACAAACTAGAATTTTAAGAATTATCTACATTGAATACTTTAATACTTCCAAGAACTTTCTTACTTTATCATAGTAATGTTAAACAAAGAATGCTACGATATATTAGTCTCACCTAGGTCTCTTGCAAATAACAGTTTGAACTTTGTTTCCCTTAGGTAACTGGTAGAACTTTTAAAATTGCATGTCTTAGATCATAGTGGAATGCAAGGGAAAGTAGGAATGCTCCATAAAATTCATAAAGTAAATGGCTTAATACAAAAAGGATACTCTGTTGCTTCTTGAGTTCTGCTTGCAGTGTTGCGTCACGCTGGGGCACCAACTTGCGCACTTCTCCCCACTTGCTGGTGATGACCTGATGGAAGAAAGTGAGGTGAGTGGAGACAAAAACATGAGGTGGTAGTATTCAGCACACAATGTGGTGAGCACAACACTTGAGGGTTGTGTAAAACTAGTAAATAATAGTGAATGCGGAAACTGAACCATTATGTAATCACATATTGATACCAATTTGACACCAAATATTACTTGAGAATAATAATCAGTGAATCATGAATTGGAGGTATAGGTAAAGGTATTTCAGACATTTCATACTAACAAGTCAGTCACTTGCAGAATAATGCAGAGGCAAGCACATTACTTTATGATTTGTACATGTATGTTCAACAGTGAACAACGTGCAACAGTGAAAAGTGCAAGTGTTATCATGAATTATTACACTAATAATCTGGTGTGTGCATTGTGGTCTTGTGCTATGACCAAAATTTTATCTCATTCATGCAACCTACAGCAACTACAACTTAAGTTGTTTTTTTGTCTTTCTTTCATGAACAACAGCTTAATTGACAAAAAATAATCCTATCAAAGCCTCTGTGCTTTATCTACAACTACTTGTATACTACTATTGCTGTTCCTTCCATCCCCATGCCATACAATACAACAACAACAACAACATTACCTCCATAGCTCCCATAATTCCCTCACTGCCCTAGGAAGCATGTATGAGGGGAGACACAAGAACACATTATACAAAGGCTGACACACCAACACCCAGCAACATCCCCAAAGTAGTAATGAGTCACATGACTTTAGAAGAGCTGTTTGTACCATTTACATTCCTCCCATATGTGTTCACAATGCCATGGATTATAGAAAACTAGTGTGAAACGTAAAAGAAAACCCAATATATATCATGTACCTTTGCAACTCTAGAAAGTACAGTTGGATGGCCTTTGGGGAGGCCACTGCAGTGTAAATGTTATGTGATACGGAAAAAAATACTGTGCATCTTTAGTAACATATGTTCAAGCTTGAATGTTAAAATGTTGCTTTCCCTTCCTCCCACTACTGCCAATTCTCTTACATTTCTGCTCATATTACCATGCTAAAACACCACCCTTCCCTACCTTCCACCTATTCTGATTTATGCTGCTCTAGCTATTTAAAAGAAATAAATGTCCCTGTCATCTCTTCTTAATTCACCCTTCCTCATCCTCTCTCCCAAACGTGGTAGACAATCATTTTACCATCTCATTTTCCCTTTTAGTGTTTGATCCTTCAACTACACATACCCCCCTCCACCCTCCCAGCCCTGCCCCTCCAGACCTGTGCAGTGAGGGTGGTGTATGGGTTGTCCAGGGCACCAGGGATCTGGTATTTCTGGGCGGTGTGTTGCACTTCTGTGACCAGGGCAGTGATGGCCTGGTACTCCTTGTCAGCCTCACCCAGAGTGGCCTTGAATTGGTTATGGGCGTCGATGAGTCCCTGGATCTCCTCAATGGTGTGAACAATGAACATGTCCACCAGGTCCTCGCAGGCACCATCCAACCAGTTGTTGAAGGGCTGTGGAGTAAGGTAGTGCATTAGGTTTACCATCATTACTCTTTGCCTTCAGTTATTGCAATGTTGCATGGCCATTCAACTTCATAGAAAAAAATGGCGAGTTTGTTTTTGTGTGTAACCCTAGTTGCAGGTAAAACAAAAAGCTACAAGTTAAAGAACCATAAATGGTGGCGATTTACAAAATGCAGAGCTTGCGTTATGTGGTTATCAAGTGGAATGACTGGTAGTCTCACTATTTAGATGTATAAATATGGATGCAACAGTCCATATAGGCAAAGGTAGTCTTTGGAAAGGGGCTTATTTAAGTCCTGTGAGGCGTCATCAAATGCATGACTGTGAAGCTGGGTAGATTTACTAGAAGTATTTGAAAACTGATAATAATTTAGTGCATCAGGTGGTTTGCCAGTGTTAAATGATTCGGTTGCAGAAATGTGAAAATTGGTATAATTTGTTGCAAAAAGTGGCTAAAGTAGTTCAAACGCATGGAAAGAATGGGAGAAGAGAGAATGGCAAGTTTGAGATAAAAACTTCAAGATAAGGGTGAATAAATGATAGAAGCATTGAATCACAGAGGGCAAGACACACAAGAGGAGAATTATTTAGGATCATAGGAGAGGAAGGTCATTTGTAAGATGGAAGGATAGGGTAAGGGAGTACATACATCAAAGAGATGCTGATAGAAGGGGAGGACTTGAACAAGAAAGAAGGGAGTGTTTCAATAGGGAGAGGTGGAGGCTCTTCTGCCGTGACCATCTCCTTGGAGGACATTTTCGGAGGAAACGAGGCATCAAAAACTACAGATATATGGATACGTTGAAGGAAGATCTTTTATCTCGTGAGTTGGAGTATATGAGTGAGAGAAGAATGTGAAAGAATTTGTTAGATAGACAGAGATTTTGTGTAACTCCTCAAGGGAACTCCCAGAAGAAATTAGTGTCTGACCACTCACCGCTGCTCTCTTGGCAAACTCCAAGTGCAGTTGGTCAATCTTCTCCAGCAGCTTCTCAGTTTCCTCGAGTGCATTGCGGCGGGTAGTGGTGAGTGTGCCGAGACGGTCCCACTGGTCACAGATGGACTGGCAGCGGGTGTTAATGGTGGCCGAGTCATAATAGTCAAGGGCATTGAGCTCCTGGGCAATGGCTGCAATCTGCTCCACACGATCCTGAGGAAAATTGGAGTAAGGTCAGTGTATGAATTTATTTAGTTGTAGTGTAATACTCCTTTTAGAGGATATTAGTATTGTATAAAAGCACTACATGACCATCCCTTGAATCAAACACCATGTGGGTCTGCTTTGTGTTATGTGACCTTTCTTGGTGTCACACAACTAAGCAGCGTGACCATGTGATCACAATCCAAAATAACTTATTTTGAGCATGAAGTGGTTCTCTAACACTCCAAAGCAAACACTGGTCTGAGAAAGTGTAGGAGTGTCTATTTTCAATATCACCTTACAGAATACTATCATGTAAAATATTTTTTGAAAACATGGGGTTTCTATTTATCAAGAAACTGTATCTGTAATATAATCTGTACATGTTAAATTCTAAGTTTCCTAAAACGTCACTGTAGTTGAGTTTTCCTTATTTCACTCAGCTCTGAAGTTGTTTGGAAACAAGAGTCTCCCAAACACAACAATGAGAAGGAGGATTACCTGATGGGCCGCAAGATCACTCTCAAAGGCCTCGTGCTTCTTCTTGAGAGCCTTGAGCTCATTCAGCTTACAGTGACGGAAGTCACTGCTCTTGAGCATCTCCTCCTTGCCATGGGTCCAAGTCTCGTGGATCTGTGCCTTGTGCTTGAACTTCTTGGCCAAGTGTTCCAACCTCTCCAGCCTGGAGGAAAGGGACAGATAGAAAAAATACTCGAGTTAAGTAAAGTTTTCTTAGTTTTAATGAGTGTTATAATGAGATCCATAAATAGTACTGAATTGTAGTCTGTGATGTGTATATAACCAACAACTCTCCTTATAAACAACCTTAATTTTGAATACTGCAGTCATGTTTATATTCTATTTCCAATCTATCTATTTATCCATAGCCTCGTTTCCCCCAGGGTAAGGCCATAGCAGAAGAGCCTCCGCCTCTTCCTATGTATACACTCCCCCCTTGCTTGTTCAACACCCCCTCTATTAGCATCTCCTTTATGCATGTACTCTTTTACCCTATCCTTCCATCTTATAACCTCTCTTACTCACATAAACTTTCTTCACAAACTTCACTCCTTTTTCTCTTTATAAGACCAAAAATTCTTTTTTCCAACCCATTCCATTACACCACACTTGTTTTCATTTGCACTAGGTCCCATGTCGCATCTTTCATTGCTCTCACCCTCCCATCTTTTCACGCCACATTCTCTTCTCACATAACTCATTTCCACAACACACACACTTGGCTGCTGTGCCCTATTTCATGTCCAAGTTTTTTATTCATAAGTCAATGTTGGCAGAAGAATACTGTTCCTTAAACCTCTCTTTACCTCCATAAGCACATTCCTTCCTCTCCATTGTAATTGATCCTATGACACACCTGCCTTTTACAGCTCTCTTAATTTCTCGTTCCATCTCTCCATGTTAGCATAACACTGTTCACAAATACTTGAAATTTTTCCTCTATTCTTTCTCTTAAAACTACCTCACTATCTATTGCTGGCACACTCATCCTATAAGGTGTACTAAGTCAAGCACCTCTACTTCCTTTCTTTCAAAAGACACCATACTTTTCCCAGCACTCACTTATATCTTCCTTCTCGAAGAAACATAATAGAATTCACACACCACGCTCTAAAGCTCCTTTTCTTTCTCTGCAAACAACAGTGTCATTTGCAAACAGACATGCCACCACCGCCCAATCCACTCACTCCATTTAGTTTTGCATCTACGTTCTCCACTTCAGCTTTCATTTTTCTCATACATCCATCCATAAAAATATTAAACAGCCATAACGACATCACACATCCTTGTCTCACTCAAGGGTTATGAAAAGAAGGAATGTGTCCATAGAAGTAAAAATTTGCTTAAGGAACAGTATTCTCCTGTCAACATTAAAATATGGATCAGACTTGGACATGGAATAGGGCACAACAAGAGTGCGTGCTGTGGAAATTAGTAATTTGAGAGGAACATGTGGAATGACAAGATGGTAGGGTGAGAGCAATCAAAGCATGTGGAAACTTGTGCAAATGGAATGAAGTGTGGTGTAGTGGAATGGGTAAAAAAAAATACTTAGATAGTTTGGTCCTCTTGATAGAAAAAGTTAAGTTTGTGAAGAAAGTGTATGTGAGTGAAATTGAGGATCCTAGGAAAGGAAAGCCAGTTGTAAGATGTAGGGATATGGTAAAGGAGTACATGCATGAAAGAGTTGCTTGTAGAGGGGAAGGGATTGAACAAGTAAAGATGGAGTGTATGGTTAGGGAGAGGTGAAGACTTCTGCAATGCCCATTCTCATGGTACACGTTCCAGGAAGGAACGAGGCTTCAGAGATTATATAATATAATAGAATAGTTCTAATTAAAAAAAATAAAAAAATAAAAGTTCAATAACAATCCTGTTCATGTACTTTACTGCATATCCAGCATGGTAATGTCCCCTCACTATGGTGCAGCACTAACCTCATCATCTCAGACAGAAGCCATTCCTCAAAGGACTTCTCACAGCCCTCCAAGTTCTTCCAGGCATTGGCAATGTCTGTGACAGTCTTCCCCTCAGAAGGCAGGTAGGCAGGACGGTTGGACAGCCTCAGTTTGGTCTGTGGAGTAGATGAAGTTAGTTATCTTTATAAGGATTTGTCTTGCACACACCATAAATGATAATATAGTTTTATGGGCTAGCCAAGGTAAGAAAACTGATAAAAATCATCTTTATTCTATGAGCGTTAGAATGTGAAGATCCATAAATAGTACTGAATTACTGTATGATGAGTATATAACCAACAACGTTCCCTATCAACAACCTTAATTTTAAATACTGCACCCACATTTATATTTTATTTCCAATCTATCAATCTATCCATAGTCTCTGAAGCTTACACAGTGGATGCCAATGCTAAGAAATAAGTTGATGATCACAAGAGAATGTCCCCTAAGCCTTATCCTAACTTAAATCCAAAAAGCCCTGAGTTAATGTCATTAAATTACGTCTTATTGAAGGAAGAGGAGAGCATGATAAGACAAGGCAGGTGAATAAAAACATACAGTACGTGGTGGCGTGTGCACTAAACAAAAAGTAGATGACACATCAACTGGAGATTTAACATCCAGTAATGAGCACAAGGGAGACACACGAGAAAAGAGCAGGTCAGCACCTGGAGGGTGTTGAAGTTGGTCTCCAGGCGAGCCTTCTGCTCCACACGGGGAGGCTTGTGGTTGCGGCGGTAGAGGCGGTACTCTTCAAGCTTCTTCTGCAGGTCAGACAGGGTGTTGTCAGGCTGGCGAGCTTGCAGCCAGGGCAGTGTGCGGCGGATCCACTCCAGCAGGTCTGAGGTGAGTCGCTCATACTCCTCCATCAACCTCTCATTCTCCTGGTTGACCTTGAGCACTTTGCAGATGCGATTGGCAGCCATCTCCGCCTGTCAGCCACACAAGAAACAGTGAGGAAAATATGACACATAGTAATTGTATATGCATAAGGTATCAATCATGAATTGACGATAAAAAGTTGTTACAGTAAAAAACATGAATAAGTTTTGGAATGTGTTGCAATCTTCAAAGTAACTAAGTTTTATTAAATACATGTCTTAACTGATGAAATTATTTACTTTCAGAAATTCTTGTGATTCAACCAAAAGGTAAAAACTGGACTCTAGAAATATCATTCAACACTAAGTTGTTTAATCAACAAATTGTTCATGTTCTGCAACTTTTCTCCCTAGAAAGAATATATATATATATATATATATATATATATATATATATATATATATATATATATATATATATATATATATATATATATGTATATGTATGTAATTCACACTATTCATGTTACTGAGTTGAAAGAATGACTAGTATATGTATTTGAAACCTGAGGTTGTGTGTTGCGGTGACATAATGTGGCACAGGAAAGGGGACCTTCAGTATAATGGCAACACATTAGTATTAGTAGATAACACAACACACACCACATCAGCAGTGGAAGCAGCAGCCAGCTTCTTGTCTATCATCCTCCTTACAGCACATCATAATACCATCAGTTTCCATATTCACCGACACCAATTACCATCACCCAGAGTTCTATCATATGGAACTTTAACCCTATTATTTTCTTTCACTCTGGAGCAACTTTTCAAAAACCTTTAATACTTCTTTTAGTTTGTTTCCTAAGTATTATATGAAAAGGAATGTTTACCGAGCTCCCATCACTGATATATGAATACCAACCCTTCTGCATCCTTATCACATTTGTATCCTCCATAACCCCGGAACCCCACTTCTCAACTTGGCCCATACCACCAATGCACCCAAACTCCTAAACAATAACCAGAGCCGACACCTCTTCACACAAATCTACCAATCATTGACAACTTACAGTGCAACATCCATCTACCCAACCAAAGCCTACCACTAAAGAATCCAATAATAACATTCCTTCCTAGCTTATATCAAAACTGTTAACTTCACACCTTAATTCCATCCCAATACTGTGTGTCACCAGCATACCTAACACTTACCTTCTGTACTCCAGTAAAAGTGTGGTAATATGAAGACACGTAAGTCATCACTGCACGCTCATCAGGCACTCCCTCCGAAATGTCTGTGAATGTTTATGTACATGGTTAGTCACGCACACACAAGCCTGCACGCAGCTGGGAACACCTACATCACGGCTGGAAAATTAGTGGATTAGGATTGGAGCACACTGTATACTGTAAGACTGAAAGGACATGGAGGCTGGTGACTCAATATGTTCCCTGTAGCCTTGGGTTGCTGGTGCCTGCACTGGGCCATTCTCACACAACAGCCTCAAGGATGAAGGAAAGGAAAATGAAGGAACATTGTGTATCTCTTTTTTTTCTGTACTCAATTAAAGGCAACATTAAGTAACTGAATCTCAACGATACAGTGATGGCATTCAGTTACCATGATTTTACTTGAAGTTACTGAAAAGGTAAAAAACAAAAAAAGTGGCATGATAAAGGAACTGTGTAAAGTAATCCTTGACCGTCTACAAAGAGGTGATGAATAGTTCCTGAGGCTGGAAGAAGGGTGCCACTAGGGTGATGTAGTGGCCCAGCACCATCCTCACCAGGGATGAGGAAGGCAACCAAACATGGGCCTCATTGTTAGAGTAATACAAAAAAGTTGCGAGCATTAAAGACATAAATCATGCACAGGCGACAGCATAGGCAAGACTGATGGTTGAGTCCCACACTCCTGTTGATTGCATGTGGCTTGGAATGTTTTGAACTACACATCATAAAACTTTAGTATAAATGTGGACAAAAATATTGATCTAATGCTACAGCCTTCATTCATACGTATATTGCATGACTAATTTAAAAGTTTTCTTTTGTTTTCAGAAACTGTGAGACTCAAACCATATTTAGTCTTTCATTAAGATAAAGAAGTTTGCCTTTGCATGAACTAAATTCAATAGAACAAGACTAAACAAACATAAATTCAGATGGTGTGTCTGTCTGGGCAACCAGTCGGACACAAACTATTTCATGCATGTTACCAAGAATCTTAAATAATAGGTAAATGCTGTCTCTGGCTCTACACAGCGCAAAATAATACGGTAATGGTCGACCTGCTTCACCCAAGACGAATCCATCTGATGTGCAAGTCATAATCTCAATAACATGGAAGTTGTGCCAAAGATTTGTAACAATAGAACATAAAACTATATTACATAGAACAGTCAATACCATATGTTAAAAAATACTTTAATTCATTCTATCAAAGGAGTAAAATGTTATATTTTTGTCTTATTAACTTAAAATTCAAGGGTAAAGTACTGTGGTAAGTACTTTTTTTTTTGTCTATTTATCAATTATCATCATTATATTGAGGTTTTTATGACTGAACAACTTGCACATTCTGAGACAGTGAAAAGCACAGACCAGCAGGTAGCCAGGGTGGGCAGGGACAGCGGGACACACAATGCTGCATTGCTGTTAAAAAGACATAGACAGGCTGGGTGGCGTCTCAGGGCCCCTCTGAGGCTCCGGCAGTGCTGTAGGAGTCAGTCAGACCAGGTGCTGCTGCTGTGCGCTGTTGCTGCACTTAGAAACTACTACTGTTAGTCATCACAGGAGAGATGCAGATGTGTGAATACTTCAAAATTGGACTTTTAACCATGACACAAATAGCTGAAGATCCAAGTAAATGTTCTTCACTTTACATGAGCTTGATAATCACTGTTCAATTAAGACATTAAAAACCATATGAATAAAATTTGTTCATTGAAGCAAGTTTTGCTCAAGTTCTAATGACTTGAGTTAAACATATTTTTTTCATTAAAGAAAATATTGTGTAACATTTAGTTATACTTTAGCTTTAATTTTGATCTTCAATGCTGCATTAGTCTCCAGCTGTCTGCCTGATGGTGCAACAAAACAGTGCTGTGTGTGTGTGTGTGTGTGTATGTGAGTAGTGGGTCTGGAGGTGGCTTGGTCAAGGCGTGCCACGGTGCCACAGGAGAGCCTTGAACTTCACTGAGTCAGGGTTTAGATACACCACTGGCCAATATTATACAGCAACATAAATAAGTGACATGTGATATAGTAAAAAAAAAACTAAGATTCTTATCACCATAACATCAGTGAAAATAATACAAAAAAATTAAGTCCTTTTTTCCAGACCACCTCCAAACCAATGCAAATCTTATGAGAGACAGGCAGTGAGCTTATTTTGGAGCAAGTGGAAAAAAAGTGTGAGAGCATCCTGTGTGTGGCTGAGGCTGGCTGGCTGGTGTGTGTCCATGCTGTGGGATGAAACCTCTGCTGTGATGAAGAATGAGCTTGTTATATGGACAAGGTAGGGGTTCTCTGCTGTGATGGGGACTAAGTATGTTGTGGAAGGGCTCTGCAAAGGGTTCTGTCAGGGGCACTCTGCTGTGGTTTACCTGCTGTGCCCCCTGGAAGGCATGATAGTAGCAAGAGACGTAGGTCATAATGGCCCTCTCATCAGCCTTCGGGGTGTTGACCAGGTCTGCAAGAGAGGCATGTGAGGAGTGAGTGCATGAGGGTGAGCATACTTGAGGTGTGAGGTGAATGCAGGTGAGGCATGAGCACAATATGACTACAAAATTATGCACATAATGCCTATGTACAAATACATACAAAAAAGAGCATAAACAAGATGCTCCTTATACTTAAGGCTGAAATATATACTGCTACTATTTAACTAAATCAATCTCCAATCTTTTCATAAAGATTTTTCTTTTAACAGAACACGTTGAAAGGTAAGATGCAGTGTCTCATCACTGTCTCTTTGAGTGTAAGCAGGGATGGAGTATTCCTGTATATGAATAAGACAACATTCATATTCATATATAAAAAGTGTCATATGAAGAGAAAATTTTTGCATTCATATTTAAATGTAATATTCAGTTAGCCTTGTAGTGAAGGCGGCAAAAATAATAGCACTGTACGTCTTACAGATCTTAGAAGGTAACCCAAAGGGACGGAACGAGGGGTCTGGGAAGCCCTCTTCTGTATTCTCTCGTAAGAAAAGACAGGATGCAGAGAAAGGGGGGAGAGTAACACCTCCCTTAACCCTAAATGCCTTATTTTGGCTATCCAACTTAAGGGGAATATTAGCAGAGTATACAAAAAGATAAACAATAATTAATAATTCGTATTGTCAAAAATACTATGTTGAACTAGTGAATTTAGTTTAAATCAATCGAGAGAGAGAGAGAGAGAGAGAGAGAGAGAGAGAGAGAGAGAGAGAGAGAGAGAGAGAGAGAGAGAGAGAGAGAGAGAGAGAGAGAGAGAGAGAGAGAGAGAGAGAGAGAGAGAGTTATTCTACTGCAAAATAAGAAAAGAAAAGAAAAGAATAAATAAATATATCTACAGGTAAACACGGGATACTTTTAATAGCCAGGTTTTGGATGACGTCACCAGACCAGAATTACTGTTACCACCGCATCACATTCACCACACTTTTCAATGGCCAGAAGTCAACTTTTGAATTATGAATGTTCATGAATGATTTCTTCTAAACTTTCATTATGAAAACTAATTTTACTTTTACTTGCACTCACAGTGTCAGTATTTGCTTCCAAGTATTATTTCTTCTTCCATTTAAACAATTAACTGATCAGTTTACTCCATCCCTGAGTCCACGAGACGAGAAAGAAGGAAAAGTTTGTCATTTTCCCCTCAAATTGAGAGACAATAAGTGATAAAGGGTCACTGATGTCTCTCTGGGGACAATTACGCACATAACAAACTATCCATGCTGTATGTAAACTTTAAAATACGCTAATTGGTATATTTTTTCTTTCGGTCTGTGAACATGATAGATGCGAGATACATAATGAGAAGAACAATGGCCATTATCTCCCTTATCATCAGTGCTGGGGAGGAAAGAACTGTTAGTGGGAGGAGGATGTCTGCCCACTCACCATCTCTCTGGGAGGACACAAATCATATCTTATAAATGGAAATAAGAGAAATGACAGTAACAAGATAATAATAACAATAATGATAATAATAATGATAATAATAAAAATAATAACAATAACAATAATTCCAAGTATTTAAGAAAATATTTCCACCTCTGTACACTGAAATAAGATAACTTGGTGATATTTGTGATTTTATATGTAGTTCTGTCACATGAAAAATAATAGCTTCATCTTACTTACTTGTCATGAAAATTGTAACTCGACATGGAACCTTCTCTTGCTTTACTAAACTCTTTCTTCCTGACACTCTCTGGCTCAATATCCAAAGCTAACCACACATGACCTCTCCTCACCCCTTACCACTAGCACACCCTAAACCCCACCACTGTCTACCTACCATCAGGGTCCAACATCCTGGGGATATCAAGGTGCTTCTCAGCAATGTCAAAGGCAAGGTTGAGGTTGTGCAGAGGGTCATCCTTGGAGAGCTGAGAGTAGTCAAGCAGGTCTGGCCTGTGCCGATGGATGAGTGCACAGAAGGCCAAACCATCCTGAGGGAAGAAGCACACGGTCACCACAGAGGGACATAACCATGAGAAGCAATATGAATATTCTTTGATTGACAATCTTTCCACACACACACACACACACACACAAAATGAAAATTCTGATTGCATTAGTGGTAATACAGACATGGGCAACCTGTAATCCGCCGCCGGGTGGATTACACCCGGTGCAGCCTAACTAACTTCATGATAAGTATATGAATTTTCACCCACAACCCTGATGAAATTACCAAATGCATGGTTTTCGGTACTAACGTACCAGGCTTTATATTTCAAGTTTTGAATTTAGTTTAAATTTTTCTTATTTTTTAAACTTATATTTTCCATTCTTTTCTACTATATTTTATTTTACAATGATCAAATTTGATATTTTCATCATAATGCAAATCAAAATTTTGGACGTTATCCATTCCTGTCCTTACGAGTTAATTAATACCATCATAAATCTTAGAAATATAGTTAAAGCTTTTACTTGATATAGAAAAAAACACTTACCATTATGATAAAATTACACAACATTCTGATGCTCACTAAGTGAAGATAATAACATTCTATTGGGTTTTTGTTCCTTGCAATTAAAAATATAAAACTGTTGTGATATTGAACATCGACCAGAGTCCACTTGGATCTTAGTGATTATTATGTTAATGGAAGAGTTCTTGTTGTGTTTATGAGGTAACTTAGAAAATGTTGAAACACCCAGAAATTTATCTAAAAAAAAAAAGAAAAAAAAAGAGGGAAAGCTATGTAGTGACAGGACAGCCAACGTCGACCAGCCTCCACTAGCACCTTGGTGATGATTATGGTCTGACTGGCAAGGCATCAGTACATTGAGTGCACTGTGAAGGGTCCACATTCCTCTCTTGGCTACCTAACTCTTTATATCAATTTCTCAGTTTCAAGATTCAAAGCAATATACAACAAAGCCACTTCACTATATTCTATAATCTGTGTATACGTGAAAGCTGGCAGACTACTGATTCAAGATTCATCCATCCATTAGGTCTATTCAATTAAGTACAAATTCATCAGTATCAAATTAAGATAAAACTATTAATTTCTTCTCTGTCTGCCCATCCTTGCTACATCTTAAAAATGTAAACCACTATTGAGAATGCTGCAGGAATGAATAGAGGACACCATGCAATGGGGTGGTAATGACCTTGAAGGAGGTATGGAAGTTCTGGACATTGACGTTCTTGTAGGGTGCTGTCTTGCGCTGGCACCAGAGCAGCAGACCTTCCTTGGCGGTCATCTCCTCCACGCTGATGTCCTGGATAGCGAAGCGTAGGATGATGGTCCAGATCATACCCAGAGTCATCTTGAGGTTGCCATCCACGATTTCTGTGTAAGGAAACGATGTAAATACAAGAGAGACTGTGTATATGTGTGTATGTGTGAGTGTGTGTGCGTGTGTATGTGAGGGTGAGGAGTCGAACATATCAGAACTATGGAGATGCAAAACCAGCTTAGTTCAATCCATCAACAAAAAGGTTGGTCTTACTTCTGTTTCAAAGCCTCCTTCTTAAATAATCAAAGAGAAATTTAATAACTTTGTGATAGATTCATTCCATACAAAGTTTCACCACAAACATTACACCTGGCCATTTCCTCCACTTAGTGACGAACACAACACACACCGTGACAGGCACCAGTTCAAGCACATGGTGTAGCAGTAAATAAAAGAGATTTGATACTGAATACTAAACTAAACTATACTCCACTTACAATGCTATTACTGTGGAACATGTTAGTGTATGAGTATTATGTCATTGTGTGTCGTACATAATGATTTTTAGCTTCAGTGCTGATGTATCTTGCACGTAACAGAATGTAAGCATGTTTATTCCCCAAAAAGATGAAGTGGTCTGTGTGTGTGTGTGTGTGTGTGTGTGTGTGTGTGTGTGTGTGTGTGTGTGTGTGTGTGTGTGTGTGTGTGTGTGTGTGAAAAGGGTTAGTGTACAGGGTCGGATGGGGAGGGGCGTAGGAGAAGGAATGTGGGAATAGGAAATATGGTTGAGTAGGAGTGAGAAAAGTGTGTCTGAGTGGATGTGGATGTTGAGGGTGTGGGTGTGTGATTGTTATTGTGTGTGTGTGTGTGTGTGTGTGTGTGTGTGTGTGTGTGTGTGTGTGTGTGTGTGTGTGTGTGTGTGTGTGTGTGTGGAGGGGAAGGAAGAGAGAGAGAGAGAGAGAGAGAGAGAGAGAGAGAGAGAGAGAGAGAGAGAGAGAGAGAGAGAGAGAGAGAGAGAGAGAGAGAGAGAGAGTTAGTTGAATATTGGCTAAAACGATTAAAGAAGGAAATAAGTGTAGAGTTGATAGTGATTGTGGTGGTGACTAGACAATTGGTGATGATTAGGGTGATAGTGATGAT